>JAAAKL020005063.1:0-19903 GCA_010016065.2 Carybdea cf. marsupialis auct. non (Linnaeus, 1758)
GGGTTTTTTTCTTTATTTTAGAATGCTTGTAAATTTGTGTTTTTCTTGTCGTAGATTCGCGTTCACTTGAGTTGACCGAGGAAGGCATCGATGATCCGATGATCAGAATTTCCATCAATCAACTGACTAAGTATGATTTTAATCACCTTCGAAATTGATTAGTTTATCGTGGAGATACCTTGAAAGGCTTGAACAGCAAAAGAGAAGCTCAAATAAGGTACTACTCAATCCTTTCCCCCGTGTTCATGCTTGGCTCAGTAGCCTCATTAATCAGTGGACGCAACATAAGAAGAATTTTATTACATCCACTACTATTTCATACATTTGACCTCATTTATTACTCTTTCCATGGCTTTTGTATCTTACTATTTTTACAACAATGACAGTACGATTCGGTTCGATTCTGCTGATTTTTTCCGAAGAATGCCGGTATATACCGTGACTTCTGTTTAGTTGAATAGTTATACGTAAAATCTAAGATTTTAAAATTTTAAAAAATTACTCGAAATCGAGTAAAAGAGGGTAAACACAGATGTAGAGAGAGGAGGGCTTCCATATAGAGTTATCACTACATTACAGTATCTACCTTGCTTATTCACTCTTAAAGTAATAAGTCATACCTATCATCCCATACTGCAAACTAGTCCAGGATGCCAATATTGCCAGTAGTCTAAAACAAAGGTAGAACTAAAAAAGTATTTGACATCAATTTTGACAGCCCTGAGCGAGATTCGCTATAGCTAATAAAATTACAAAATACAAAGGCATTATTCATTGCGGTGTAGAGAAAAAAGAGGAGAGGAGAATATCAAAAGCTGATCTGATTTTCTAATCTTTTAATATTTGCTAACAAGGGTTGTTACAATCATTATTCACCAACTACCATTATTGTCCAATAATTTTGTCATGATAAAAGATATAGGGACTGAGAATGATTTATTGTAATCAATACATTGTTGGGCAAAGAAACCTAAGGAATACATTTTTTATGTAGGAAGTATTATAATAGACTAATGATAAATAACTTGCTTTGATATTTTCTTTTCAGAATATCGCAGTATTTCAATGGCTCAAGAAAAAGGCAATGGTATTGAGACTGACTCTTGTGGAGGAAAGTAAGGAGGGGCTGAAACCAGTACCTTTGGGGTTTGAAAGCGACCTGAAAAATATAAACAGCAGTGATGGCTGGTCTAAACTTTTGGATGGTATGCCTAAGTTTTCGAGTAACAAAATCGATTTATATGCACAGAAAATAAATGCTTCTGTTTCGTCTACTTCTACAGTTGCAAAAAAACATTTCAAACGAGGAGAGCAACTACTTGAGGAAAACTATGTCGACCTCGATTCTATACACACAAAGCAGAGTGAGGCTTACTTTTGTGTAAAAGGAGTCTGTGCTGCTAGTTTGCAAAAACAAAATCGTTGGGTGTTTGTTGCTAGTGATAAAACAACAGCAGAAATTTCACATGCATTCTACCAATGCCCTGCTGGAAAACGAGGTATATGCTCACATGCTTTTGCTGTGATGAAGCTTATTGCAAAGTGGGTTGTAGACAACTCTAGCACAAGAGGCAAGCCTGTACCTCAAGGCCATGTGTTTGGTCTGTTCCACAGAGTCGGGACAGGGTTGTCAAACCGCAAGTATCAGACCTTGTTATTATAAAAAAAAGGGCAGGTGAATGTTTTGAGTCACAGTCCTCAAAGCACAGATCAGGTGGCATTGCATCCACTCTTTATGATCCAAGGTACGAGTCAAAGAGAGCGACTAGTAACACTTCCATTCATACGGTATCTAGAGAATTACTGCTATCAATCCTAGTCTGCACATTTAGTCTGTTATAAACAATGATCCTGTCCCAAGTGTGGAGACCTAGTTTGGTGCAATGCCAGCTGGATCTCCTCTTGCAGTTCAGTGCTCACTCATGCTACTTGATTTTCTAAATATACTGTAACATCCCTGAGGAAGGAGGCAGTCCCCAAAATGCGCATTACCCTTCCAGAAAGGACAAGACATAATTCCAAAGCATATAGCTCAAATCAAAGACGACAAAAAGCTTACGATTTTAAAGGAACTGGAAGTCACTCTAGAAGATGCACATAAAATCGAATCCTCAACAAGAAATCAATCCGATAGCCCCGAATGGTTTCGACAAAGAAAAGACAGGTTCACAGCTTCCCTATGTAACAAAGTTGGGGCAACCATATCGAAGTATTGTATAATACTTTTGCAATTAACACTGTCAGAGTTTGGTTAAAGAACGCAGATGCCACATTTTTGTGCTGATGATATCATTGAACTGTATTATTAGTGCAAGAGGCACATTTTCTCCTGCCTCTCTACATTTCCCTCATTATTAAAGTACATGCAAAAATGTCCCGAACTTTTTTGCATCATCAGAGTACCTGTTACTTGCCTTTTGCAATTCCATAGTACCACTGGTTGTTTGCTTGAAATCCCTAGTTGAGTTGTTCCCTGTTTATCGTGATCCTAACTTCTTCCCAAGAAAATTGTGCAGGTAACAGCATGCCCTTGTGATAACACATGCCTTGTCTGGCTCTAGGCGGATAGGTTGATGGAATAGTTGAAACCTTGCTGTCAAGATCCCAATAGCAATCTCTGATGTTCTCCTGGCCCGTGACAACCTATAGTTAACTATCTTCTTTTCTGCAGTGAGGTTTTTCCCAGGATACGGTTTCATTATACACTCTTTAAGGGGGAATGCATCATCTGCAACAATGACATATGGGGTTGATATCGAAGATTTGCTTCCTTTGGAATTTGAAGGGTATTAAGATTTATTTGTTTTTCAAGTCGACATTTCCACCAAGTAACAACATCACTCAGTCGCCCATTTGTTTCTATGCCCACGTATATGAAATTTAAGTCGGTTCCAACCAATGCCAACGAAACTATGCTGAAAGAGCCCTTGTAATTAAGATAATGTGCACCAGAGTCTATTGGTTTATTTACGACTACATGTTTACCATCAAGGGCACCTATGCAATGTGTTTGCAATGTGAAAATTTCCAATTTTCACTATAATCCTCTGCTATTGCCTTCCACTCTTCTTCAGTACTGGGAACAACTACATAGTTCTTCTGAAGTACTTGCACAATAGCTTTAAAGCATTCAGGTATTATCCCAGATATGGTGTTTTGGGCAATTCGATATTGAAAAGCCATTGATGACTGTGACTCGCCTAAGGATAGAAGGTCGAAAAGGGTATTTATCAGTATTTTGTGTTTAAAGACAGATCTATTATATAAGGATGACTGAAGAGTTTCTAGAAGTCAGTGAAATTGCTGGCCTACCCTAAGAATTTTACTGATTTGATACAAAAGGGATAACTTTTTAGGGATGAGGTTTCAAAATTTGTTTATCATAGTTGAAAAGTAGCTGTCTGATATCAGTATAGATTATGTATTTTGGAAGAGAACTAAACGTAACACTACAAAGATATCGATTTAAGTTTTTACTGCAAATTATTAGTCAGTACCCATCATAGGTAAAGTGAGGATGACATTGGAATTTTGGGTAAAGGTCTCCCTTTTTTGTTGTCTTCTTTGTTCCACACTGATTTCCTCCTGCCCTTAGGAATTTTTATATGAAATATCAATCTTTGCAATTGAGCAACTATTTGATGACTAGCCACCCTCCATTTACCATAAATATGTGCATGATTTTGTAGCTAACAGGTCTATTTTAGGATTTGTGCACATCTGCATGGCTGAGGAAGCTGACGAAAAGGGCAGATTGAGCCATGCTTTTGGGAAGAGGGGAGATCTAGCCACACTTTTGTTAAAGGGAGACGTTCAAACATCACCACAATTGGTTTTATGTGTGTTCAGAAAGTCAGGTTTTGCTTTCTCTGTGAGCTATATGATCTATATGATCAGCCATTTGTCAACTATAAATTAAGTTAATAGACAGTACTTCTTAATAGGATTGTAGAAGTTTCTATGAGGCAATGCTGTTAATGCGTTTTCTCTCAGGAAAATATAGTTATCCCCACGGTTGAATAGTAGAAATAACATTTCACCCACTTTCGGATTAGAGGAATTAAAGCTATCAAAATGAACAACGTAAAAACAGGTTAAACTATTTTGGCTTTCCCATCGTCTACAGAGTACCAGGCCTAGAGCTGAGGCTATATTCAAAAGGAGGTACCCCCCTTGTAAATATATTTCAGCTTATTGTGTCCCCGTGAAATGTGTCACATGCATGTTTTTTATAAAAAGCTGATTCCTCCCTTTCCCCTTTTGTAAAAAAAAATTATTCCCGTCACCCTTTCTAGGGCGAGCCAGTTTTGTCCCAGCAGATAAAAGGATAAATGAAGTTACAAGTGGTTCATCAAATCAGCCTTGTGAACAGAGGTGGCATAGGCAGGAATACGTGCTGTTGCTTCTGCCTTTACTTTGCGGTGCCGCTTCTTTTTCCTGTTTAAAATGATAATGGCTATTAGCTTGAGGACGATTATTGTCCAAACTGGCATCGGGCAACAAAAACTCGTAATTAGTAGTAATAGCTTATTCTCAAAGAGACCTATCACTTTATTCTATCAACATCTACAAACGGACAAGTGTAAATTAGGCACTTACCTGTTGCAAGGTGACGAAGGGTCAAAGACAGGGGTTCTCCTGCAATGATACTCTTCCTTAGCCTGGTGTCTCTCTTTGAGATGAGTGGTGTTACCAACTCGAGTAATTCGTAAAAGGTGTCTGTATCCATTCGCAGCAAATTTCTGTAGGCTTCTGTGTCCTCTAGTGCCAATTCCAGCATTAAATTCTCGTAGTATCCGAGGTCTTTCCGTCTTTTCAGCCATTCCCTCACCCAAACACGTTTTTGTCTCCTGTTGTCAGTTAGGAAGCAAGGCACTACCGTGGACGCTGCCAAAGATGCGACACGCTCTATAGTATGTAAGCTAGCCATAACTGTTTCTACAAACCAGTGATTGCAAGTGAAACAGTAGATAATTATCCGCATAATTACATTTCTAGTTCGTGCCAGGTTAGTTGATCAGCTATTTCATTGGCCAATTTATTGCTGTCACGACAACGGTTGATCTAAGTTAACTTGAGTTGACTTTGGCAGCATTTGAACGGGCGGAGAGGAAAAATTAAAGACAGAGATTCAGAGTCGACCTGAGTCGCGCAGAGGTGCGTGAAAAAGTTGATCAGTGTCGTCCAGTGTGACACCTCCTCTAGGTACTAGACCCGCGCTATAATTATATACAGAAAAGTACTTCTTGTCAAAGCAAACAATTACGACAGCCTGGCCAACATGCCAAGTATGATTGTGGCCCCTTGCATATCTTGTGTCCCCGATGTAGTTTAGCACGAAAACCAATCGACCCTTATGAATAGCGTTTCAAGCAAAGGATTAGCACGGGCTTAAATCGATAGATTTAGCTCCGGACAATAGTACGCTCAATTTGATCAAAACTACCCTTATGAATACAGGCCAGAGTCATTACGGCACATCAAATACAATAAAGCATGACATGTAGAAGAATTAAGGAAATGGCAACAAAAGTAAAAGTTGCCTTAGGTCGGAAGTTAAAGTTGATAGAAGCGAATTTAATAGTTGAACAATATGAACCATGTTTTAAAGGGTACATGAAACCTATTTATTATATGCTTAAATATCTGATATTTATTTAAGCAATGAAGACCATGATAATAGAAAGTGTCAGGCAATCCTAGCATATAATTAGGCGAGAGACGCACACGCCAAATTGCAAATTGTAGTTAACGATTACAGGGTATCTGCACAGTCACGTAGCTGTCACTCAAAAGCACCATCTTCTTTGAGGTCAAGAAGGCGCAAAACACGCAGTAGCGCAAGACAAAGAAAATAATTGGCAGAACCCTATTTGCCGTTGCAGTATTTGGAAGAGAAGCATTCCTTGGAGAGCCGACTGCATAAAGAGGAGCAGCGCTGAAAGAGAGGGTGACTTAAAAAGAACGCTCGAAATGTTAAAAATGTGAACAAATGTCCAAATCGCGGAGGCTAGTGTACGTATTGAAGAAGATAATGCCCTACGCGATGACACAGGAAATTTGCCCTGTTCTAAAGCGGTAGCAACGGGGGATGCAGATAATCCCTCATTACGTACAAATCATATTGAAAAGAATTTTCTACCTTTAGGAGGCACCCTTCCCTATAGTTTATTTCCTCCAGTTTCGTTGTCATTTGACACATCTATAACACGGGCTTCGCCTTCTACACATAACATCATTTATTTTGACATGCAATCAGACGTGGCAAACACCCAGGGATGCGTCATGGTACATAATTCTTCAGTTTCAAATCGGAAACAATCTGCCCCGTTTACGTCGCAGGTCGCCATCTCATCAAACTCATATGAATCATTGAGATACATTCCACACGTAGACACGTCAAACGATGCTATCTATAATCTGCCTATTCAGGACTTTCCTCGTTAGTTGGCGGGAGTAATCTCAGAGAACATCAAATCGGTAATGACTGCCAAAAGAATGAAAACACAGACATCCCCAGACACCGCCCCCTATTGTATCAGACAATGTACCCAACAGTCCTGACGGTATGAACGCCTTAAAACTGATAACTGATGTAATTAAGCAGGGTCCCTCTTTACCAAGAATAAAACTGATGAAATTCGGCCGCGATCCCATAGATTTTGTTCAGTTCGAAACCAACTTTAAAAATAACATCGAGTTACAAGTGACAAATACAGCAGAAAAGCTGGCGATTTGCTTATCAAAACTGGTTAGGCAACCTTTACCGATATTTTACGTTTGTGAAGTCAACCAAAACAAAATTGTACAACACATATGGGCAGGAGTTAAATACGTAAAAATAGCTGTAAAAAGTGAGTTTAGGGAAAATCATGTCGGGAGACATGCTTTTCTAAGGTAGAGGTTACTACCATGCATTCCAAGAATAATGTTGAAGAAAATGGCAAGGGGGAAACAAAAAGATACCACCCCGTACAACAAGTGTTCTGGCTCCCATGCAATATGGAGGTGCAGAGAATTTGCCAATCATGGCTACGATGAAAAGACTAAGAAAATAAAGTCGTATAAACTTTACTGGACTTGTCTGGGGAATGATCACTTCTCTAAGTCAGGGTTTACGTGCAAAACGAATAGGTGTGAAAAGTTGCATCATACGTTGTTTGATCCAACAAATAGACAAGACCAAGGTCCAGTTGAAAACACTAAAACATCAGAAAATTCTGCTTAAGTTACCCTTGACCCATAAACAGATATCGTGGACAGAAGCAATGATTCTGTATATGTATGAATTGTTAACACTGAACGCCCTCGCGGAATGCTTCAAAGTTTCACCAGTCACGATAAAAAGTGAAAAAATGGGGGAGGAAATTGTTACTTATGCATTTTAAGATAGTGGCTCGGGTTATAGCTAGGACAAGCTAAGATTAAATTCTACTTCTCTGAATGTTAAAGTTGCTACTGTAAACTTTGAAGGTCATTTGAAATCAGATAGACTGAACTTTACAATTTCCTCGGTATATGAAACAATTCAATTTAAACTAAATAATGTTCTGATTACCGTAAAAATACATGTTGACGAAACACATATAGCACAGGCTGAAGAAATTGCAGGCTGATCGCATCTCGATGATTTAGATGTCCCCAGCGTACAAGAAAGACAAGCATACCTCCTGATAGGGATTGTGACCACCCTGAAATCACAGAACATCAACTGGAAATACGAAGGGGAGGTATACGAGAACCTATAGCTATAAGAACACCACTCGATTGGACTGTTTGTTGCCCTATGCCACGCCATTTTTACAGTGGAAGGGCACAAGTAGAATAAAAATAAGTCAACAGCTAGAGAAGATGTACAATCACGAATTTGGAGATGCAATTTCTGATGCTGCTATATGCTTATCAGCGAACGACAGAAGAGCAAAAGAAATTATAGATGATGCGATTACACTGGTTGATGCCCATTACAGGTGCGCCTACCCCTCAAGTAGGATAATCTGAAATTGCCAGGTAGCCTGACAACAGCTAGAAAGAGACTGGTAAACCTAAAAGAAAAGTTCGTCAAGAATCCTGAATTAAAAGAAATAAAGCTGTGATAAAAAATATGAAGATAAAGGTGCTGTAAGACTTGTGCCCCTAGGGCAAATTAAAGACATATCGCCAATTCGTTATCTACCCCATCATGCTGTTTGGCATTCCCGAAAGCCAAGTAAGTCAAGAGTCGTGTTTTACTGAGCATCAAGAAGTAGAGGGTTCTCATTGAATGACCACCTCTTGAAAGGCCTGGACAACACTAGTGCACTGCTTGGAGTGATACAGAGGTTTCACACAGATAGAGTCGCAGTAGGTGCGGACATAAAGCGTATGTTTCACCAAGTTTTTGTCGCACATCAAGATAGTGTATTTGTGATATCAACAAGGTGATGTAACAAAAGGAGAGAAGTTTACCATATGCAACTGCATGTCTTTGGTGCTACATCATCCCCAAGCGTGTGTGGGCACGCCCTTTGAAGAATAAGAGAGGATACAAAAACAGAGTTTTCATGTAGGGTTTATGATGCAGTTAATCACTATCTTTATGTAGATGATGCTATGTTGTTATTCAAATATGAAGACGAAGCTGTTGCAGGTGTAGCAGAGCTGAAAATATTGTTGTCGCAAGGAAGATTTAAACTTAGAATGAATACATTCCAGAGGAATATATTGCTCCAGCTATTAAAGATCTGGATTAAGCATAGAACATTTACCATCAGAAAAGGCCCTAGAAATTGGAGTAACATGGGTATGGAACCATGGCTTTCTATCTTCGTCCTGTTGATGATGGAGGTAAGATCAACTGCTCGTCGTTTCAGTAAGCGACTTGTTCATCACAGAATAAGAGGATAGGCAACCCCTAACATAGGTATTCAATTGGACAGATTCCATGATAGTTTTTAAGTATTCAAGAAATTCTTCCAAGAGGTTTGTTCACTATGTTGCCAACAGAGAACAAAAACTAAGAGAGGGTCAATGGTTTCAAAATGGAAACACTGATGTTGTTTAGCTTGGTCAGTGTGGAAACACCTTTGCACCAAGGAGATTAACAGATTGGGTATTAATGAGGTTGTGTGGTAATGGGGTGGTTAATAACGATGGGAGTTTCTGAGCTGGATTTGGCAGAGAGGAAGATTTTTGAGCAAGTAAAGGCACAGGTTTATCGTGAAATTATAGTGAATAAAGAGGGAAGGGTAGCAGGTCAGCTTGCCAGGGTAAAATCTATCAGAGGTTTGTGACGTGTTTGTGGTCGTTTATATCGATCATCACTAGATAACAATGTGAAACATCACATCATATTGCCATCGAAACATTTTGTCGCATTGTACTACATCATCGTAATCTGCTAGGCCATGTTGGTACACGCCATACATTAGCAGAGTTGCGCCAGCGGCATTGGATTGTTAGTGGTGTTTTGTCGGTTTGCAGAGTTTTAAGAAAATGTTAAATCTGCAAAAGATTAAATGAGAAGTTAGGCGAACAGGAAACAGCACCATTGCCAGTCACTTAACTGTCGTCAGATATCCATGGATTGATCTATCCATTCTCTGCTGTTGGCATTGACCTGTTTGTACCACTGAACATCCATCAAGGACGAATAACTAGAGCAAAGATGAAGAATCCAAAGATCTACAAAAGATATGGATGCATCTTTACTTGCTTAAGGTATCGAGTAGTTCATTTGTTCTTCAAAAACTTTTTAAAAATTTGGCTACCAATACCTATTGATGCTTTGTTGCGATTTATCAATAGAACGGGACCTTGCAGAGTCATTTACAGTGACAATGAGAGATATTATCGTAGCGCTGACACTGATGTCACTGAATTCTGAAAGGCCTTGGTTCATAAGCGTATTTCCAATATGCTCTCGGGGATGAAAATTTCTTGGAACTTCAACCCGCTGTCAGCGAGTCACCAAGGAGGAGTCTGGGAAAGACCAATCTGCTCTGTGAAGAAGACCCTTACCTTGATGATAGGACAGCAGTTATTGAAAGAAGAATCACTGAGGAAGAACCAAAGAGACGAAATCCAGAGATACAGACAGATACTCCACTCGATGTATGTCCAGCAAATGGCCGACAAATTTTGGAACAGATGGCAAAGGGAATTCCTTCCTACATTGCAGTGTAGACAGAAATGGCTCAAAGAAATAAAAAAATTTGAAGTAGAAGGTTTGGGGTTCTTTTTGTTCTTTTAGAGATACATTATACCTTATTAATGATGCATATATAATTTGTTGTACAAATTTGTGGTATAAAGTATTATACACTGTAACAATATCTATATATTTTAGACTTGGGACTGTAATGGCCGACTTGGTGACATGTTACTATTTATAGAAGCTTGACTCTTTTATGAGCCGGTATTTTTAACATTAAGTGTTAAACATTAGACTGGATTTATCTGGTTTGATGGTATAAATGTCAATTCCCAATCAAAGTAGTAGTGTTGTGAATTAACATAATCTTCCTGTTACAATGGCAACAAGGTACTATAAATGCAATGCTATGTCAGGTCTACTATGTTTCCATATTTCTTTACTCAAAGTGCTATAGAACATGAGATATTTGCAACGTAATACATGCACTCATACACTTATTATTTTCTTCGCTGCCATTAAAAAATCAACTCGTTAAGTAAAACCCTTCTATACGAATTTTCAAAATTCCAGGCTTGATTTTCATATTTAAACGTCAATAACATTTGATGCACTCATCTTTGAAGCCCAAAGAACAAACTTTTACAATCAGTGCAACGAGTTCTTATAACACATTGGCGTCTTCAAACGTGTGGAAATTTGTGTCACAACGATATTTCAAAAGAGCCGATACTCACCTCATCTGATACCATATGGAAAAAAAGAAGAGATTTTCCTTGAATTTTCAAGCTATTTGTGATGCAATTGTCAGTACATTCTCATCCACGTAGCTGTGAAATGGCTTGCTAGTATACACGTTACTCGTGTGTTTGCTAATTCAACATTCAACATAATGCTGAAACCTTGAGAAATTCCTTGCTTTGAAAGGGTCATAGTAGAGGGTTAGAAGGCCACATCTGTGTTTTTACTAGGTGACCCAGCTTACCCACTCATTCCTTATCTAATGAAAGAATACTCGAATGGTGGAAAACTATTCGAGAGCAATATTTTGGACTGAAGTTATGTAAAGCAAGAATGGTCATCGAGTGTTCCTTTGTCAGATTGAAAGCTCAATTTGGAGTATTGAGGAGAGATATGGACATAAATCTTAATGACCTTCCTCACGTCATTTGTGCTTGTTTTGTACTTCATAAAGCAAGTTAGAGTTCATTGGACATTTATTGGGAGTTTTGACAGGTGTAAATGTGCAAAATGTGGAAAGTAATAGAGGATATTAAACATGGCCATTTGGTTTTATATCTTCAGTTTCCCTCTCTGATTTCTTATATAAAGATAAAACATTTTACTGGCAATGTTTCTATTTTGTCCCTACATATGGGGGCAGGGGCATACATGGGGGGGGGGTTTAAATTCACAAATTCAGAGAGTAGCAATCCCAGGGCTTAAATAACAAAGTCATGTAGTAGGTATTCCTTATTGGAGAGCATCACAAACCGCGAATCGGGAGGGGGGGGCAGTGGCTCGGTTTTGACCTTAAATAGGAATGTGTAAAGTAAGTATCTCAAGGGCAAGTATGCCACTGACTTTTTTACAAGAGAAGCAGCTGATAGAGCCTTCACCAAAGCCAAGCTGTGGATCAAGGGCGCATAGCGCTCCATCGAGCCAAAGGTTACAGTAAAGGATTTGCCACTTCGAATTTCGGACCATGTCGTGAAGGCTGCTTTATCCAAGTTTGGCACCGTCAAGACGATCAGGCGGTGCAGGTACATGGGAGCACACTCATGTTTCAATGGGGACAGGGTGGTAGGGATGCTCCTCGAGGCCCCCATACCCCATGATTACTTCATTTTCAATTTTCAGGTTAAGTGTATATACCAGGAGCAGCCACAGTCCTGTCATGTCTGCGTGCGCCCTGGCCATGTCACCCCCACTGCCAATTGCAGCCATGCCTGCATTGTGGAAGCACCAGGCACTGGCTTCCTAGTTGTGCTGCGTTCAAACACTGGTGCCCGGTGCATAAGGTGGAACAAAAAGAATGTGAAGGCAAACCAAACCCCTTCCCCCCTTCCTCCACCAATAGCAGCAGAGCCACCTCTGCCAGCCTCCCCCTCATGCCAACCAGCCTTCCCTAGCCCCAGCCCCATCTCACTCAGAACCCCCCTCACCACTTACCCCACTGGCAGTCGCAAAGCTTCCCCCACCCCAGTCCCCCTCATGTCCTTAGCACTGAAGGAGCTGGTGCAGAGTGAACCTCTGCTCCCCTCAGCCACCCTATCAGAGATGGTCCCAGCCTGTACCCCTATTCCTAGGCCATCTCAGAGCCACGAAACCCTGAATAATCTTCCACCCTCCCGCCCTCCGGCAAGACCATGCCAGGCTGGGGCAGATGTTCCCCTTCTTTAACTCATTTCACAACCACTTCGCCTAGGTCCTCGAGGGCGTCCTCCACCCCACCCCTGGAGGCTAACAGCAAAGAACTTTTTCCCACAACTACCTTAGAATCGGAACCAGGCCCTACGCCTTCGGTTATCTGGGGTCGTTCAAGGACCCGGCGGAAACGGGGGGCCAAGAAGGTCCCTGCTTAGTAGCTTAATAATGCCGGGTACACACGCCCTGAAGGTGGCGACCTTCAACGTACGTGGAATTAAAGACTTAAATCAAGTTCAAAAAAATCGCCCACTGGTTAAAAATTTATGAATTGGATATCCTGTTTCTTCAAGAAACTTTCATTTCCTCCCCTCAAGAGGCCGCTCAGTTTGAAAAGGCCCTTCCCGGGAAAGTTTTTTGGAATTTCGGAGCACCCTGTTCTCGAGGGGTTGCAACATATATCCGTGACCCCAAGCGTGGCAGGCCGCTCCAGGATGACATTAGAAAAGACGATCTGGGCCGGGTCCTTTTAACACCGGTACTAATAAAAAACATTAAGTTTCACTTACTTAACGTTTATGCCCCCTTGGCCCGCCGGCTGGAAAGAGGGCGTTTCTTTAACTCACTACCCTCCTTTGTGAGAGGAGCCCACTACCTCGTCCTTGGAGGAGATTTCAACTGCGTCCTTGACCCAACACTCGATAAAAGAGGAGTCACCACTGCCCCACTCACACGAGATGTTGATAGTCTAAATCGTTTTATACAAAAGTACCACCATATTGATTCTTTTCGTTCATTACACCTGCAGGCTAAAATTTTTACCCACCTATCACATGGAGTCACAATCGCCTCCCAAATAGACAGCATTTATGTCTCTCCACCCGTTCAGGCCATTATGGATAAGGTGGCAGTATATGTCTGCAACTTTTCAGACCACTACGTGGGCTGTGTGGTTATCAATAACCCTGCTCGTATTAAACTAGATGGGGCTATTTGGAAATTCAACAAAGATTTACTGTCTCACGAACCTTTTTGCACCAATGTGCTCTCCTTCTGGGAACATTGGCAGGCTAGACAGTCTAGTTTCCGTGACCTCAATGCCTGGTGGGACATTGGTAAGAAAAAAATTAAACACATTTCTATCAAACATTCTAAATCCTTGTCCAAAAACTTCCGCCAGCAATGTCGCCACCTTCAATCCCGCCTTCTCAGGGTCCAGGAACAACCAGGCTCGTCCGTTCACGATCAGGAAATTGCGGATTCATCGGCTGAAATCCTGAATCTCGATGAGAGAACAATTCAAGGGGCCCTCCAACGGTCTCGTGAAAGATTGACACTCCTTGTCGACCACCCCACCCTCGTCCATTCGGATCTGAAGTATAGGAAACAGTCCTCTAAGACCGTTTCTGCTCTCAAAATGGGTAACAATCGGATTTCTGACCCAAAATAGTGCTTGCAGAGCTTAAATCCTTTTATTCAAACCTCTATACAGCAGAGCCATTGTACCTTCCAGATTATCAATGGCTCTTGAAACAGATAGACGTGCAGCTATCCCTGGAACAATCTGAGGGGCTTGACGCCCCCTCACCCTAACTGAACTAGGCACAGCCCTTTCGTCGATGGAGAACAACAAGTTCCCTGGCTCAGACAGCCTCCCACCCGAGTTGTACCAAAAATTCTGTTCGGTTTTGGACCACGATCTCCTTGATGTTCTGAATTTTAGCTATCTACGCAATACGCTTTCAGACGATATGAGGATGGCTATCCTCGTCCTTTTATTTAAAAAGATGACCCAGAATTAATTAACAACTGGCGACCCTTGTCTCTACCTAAAGTAGATTACAAAATCCTGACAAAATTGCTGTCAGTCCGTTTATGCTCGGTGCTCCCTACCATTGTACACCCCGATCAAACCTGTGGGATACCAGGTAGAACCATCTTCGAAAACTTGCATCTAGCCATGGTTAGTCTGGAGCAGGAGAAGGCTTTCGATCGTGTAGACTGGAGCCTTCTGCTCCAGGTAATGGCCAAATTAAACTTTGGCCCATTTTTTCGTAACTGGGTCCGGTTAAACCACCCAACTCAGCAAAAAAATTCGTAACAACGGCAGTTTTTGAGAACAATTTTTTAGCAACCGGGGACTACGTCAAGGTTGCCTCCTGTCACCCCTACTTTATTTGCTAGTAGCGGATGTTGTAGCTCGGGCCATTCGCGCGTGCCCTGCAGCACAGGGCCTAATGTTACCTGGCTGCCCCGAACCTCTTAAACTATCGCAGTATGCAGACAATACCACCCTCTATGCTGCCTCCACAGAGGCACTAGAAGCCATGTTCAGAATAATTAAACGCTTTGAGGCAGGCACAGGCTGCAAACTGAACATGGATAAAACTGAGGGCATGTGGATAGGTCCTGGCAGGTAACCGTCCACAGTGTCAATTCCCATCAAATGGGGCACAGCCCTCAAGATTCTGGGAGTCACCTTTGGCTCCTCACTTCGCTCAGACCATGTCTGGCAGCACCTTATAACCGAAATCAAAAACACCAACATATACTATACGAGTCTCGCCTTATCATTTTCAGGTAAATTAGAGGTTATTAACACCTTAATTATTTCTCAAGTTTTGTACCAGGCAGTTCTTCTGCCTCCCCTCCCCCCCTCTCGCTTGCTAATCAAATACAATGCCTGATTTTCAGTTTCATTTGGTCATCCAAGACCGAATTAGTGGCACGTAACACTTTATACCTTCCCACCACAGAAGGAGGTTTGGGAGTACCCAACCTCACCCTGAAACTGTTATCTGTTCAAATCCACTTCTTACGACAACTTAGGGCCCCCAGCCCTAAGAAGTGGACATACCTGGCTCGCTATTGGCTTGCCCAACCCTTACGCACCATTTGGTTAGAGTTATGGCTGCAAAACTTTCCCTCAGTCTACCCCCCCGCAACATGAGGAACAACACAATGTCCAAAGATCACTTCTCGTGCATAAATTGTGGAAGACAACATGGCCCAAAGAAATGTCCTGCCTTTGGTGCTACATGCCACCATTGCAAGAAGAAAAATCATTTTGACAAATTTTGTCGAAGCAAGTCAATGATTAATGCCATGGACGTTCACACGCTGGAATTGACTCATGAGCACACGGATGATGTGTGCATGTTAGAACTGTTAGATCGTTTGAAAACAACATTAGAGTCGTTAGAGTCACTACTGTATGGGAACTTACTCATCAGTTTGCAGGTGCCACTGTTTTTGGCAAGTGATCCATTGAACTCGAGAAATTACCCCTACATTTGATAGCCCTTTTGGCAGACATTGTTTCGTTCATTTACCTTTGCGGCTTTATTAGCTTAGTATGCATTAACTGCTAGATGGACTCAGTGGTATCATATCAATTGCAGATGAAATAAATGTTTTTGGGAAATCCCAACAAGAACATGATCAGAATTAAAATAAAGCAGTGACTGTTTTATAGAAGGGGACTTGGGTGCCAGTGAAGCTACCCAGTAAGGGATTTGGTAAGCTTGCATCCAAATACTCAAAACCACTCGTAGATGAAATTTAAGAGAACCAGTCGCAGTGCAGCATCCGGATCGCACAGTAGACATTCAGGAAGGTGCAGTCAGTAAGCAAGATAAGATAGACCCCCAGGATTCAGTTTATCCAGCAAGATGGCTACGCCCTCTCGCCCAGTAAATGATAGGCCAACCAGGGATAGAAGGCCCCCAGCTTATCTTAAAGATTATCAATTCAATAGAATCATTTTTTACTTGTTGCATGGTAGAATAAAAACAAGTCATCTTTTATGAAGGAGAAAGATATTGTGTCTGCTTACTAAGCTACCTTTGTAGTCCTGTGTTCACATTAGGATGCGTCAGCATGTCTGATAGCTAACGCAACTATAACATAATACCTTGTTTGGTAGGTAGTATACCTCAGCTAGGCTCAATCTCTGTAAAATAGTGATGTAATGGTTATATCAGGAGATTGTAGAATGTATATAAATATTGTGATTTAGATAGATATAGATACAGACGCGCCTAGTTTTCAGACATGTAGTGAAAACTCGTGTTTTTCGTTCATTCCTCTAGGTATTATATCTTCGTACACAACACAGTGGACCAGAAAATAATGTAGTGCATTCGTTATGTCCACCAATCAAAATCTTACTAGTACATCCATGAGAGGAATCTTCAAGTCGGCACCAATCAATGGGGAAACCGATGTTAAAGGCTATCTCAATGAATTCGATATATTTCTCCAAGTCCTGAAGATCACCAAGTATGAGGAGAAAAGGAATGCACTCCAGAGTTATTTAAAAGGCAAGGTGATTCGTATAGTTTGTCTGGAATACGACGTCGAGGAGGGAATACAGTGGTTTGTGTACGTCGTTGCAAAAGCGAATTGCTTATGAGCTCGTAGAGCAGAAAAGGCTGGAGATCCTCCGATTGAAATTGAGGCAATGCCAAGATTTCAACGCTTACAAAGCTAAAGTTATGGATGGTCTCCACTTTTAATTCCCGGATGACCTAAAGAAATTTTGCGAGGAAATGCTAGAGACGATCTTTATGAATGGACTTTCCGAGGAGCTACAAAAAGAAATATTATTGCGAGAATACAAAGACTTCTCAAGCTTGGTGAGTTTGTGTAGCGAACTTCTGATTAACGGCAATAATAAGACGGCAAGCAATATTTATTAAGTAGATGTTAAATAACGAGTCAAAAGGTAAGGACATGAAGTGTTTGGCTTTTTTGAAACCAGGTGTATACTGCCAAATCTACCGTATGTGCGGCTAGAAAACTACATTGTAATACCTGTAAACAGCTGGGCCATTTCACTGGCAGCCGATTTTGCAATGGTAAGAAGGCCACGTGCATTAGTAGAGACGCTGGCGGTTCTAATGCTAGTAGAAGCACTAGCGGTAGCCCCAAGGTATTTAACGTTTCCGAGTCGAAAATTAAAGACGGAATTGTTGTATCAGTAGTGGTTAATGGTAAGACCATCACTTTTTTTGCTGGATACTGGGTCCATTAAGTGTATCATTAACAATGCTCTTGTCAAGCATCTAGACCTATCTAATCATGGCAAGACCAGTTAAGTCTCATTTCTTGACTATAAAAGTCATGACAATTTTCCAAAAGGTGTAGCAGAATCACTGATTGAGGTTAATAGTATTTAATTAACACATGGATTTTCTATTGTTGATTATGGTACTTGTTTATTAGGTAGGGATATTTTGGATAAGTTGGGCATCAATATCATGTTAGGCAAAGAGATTGTTAACAGTTAACAGTAAGGAGATGGTACAATAACATCAGGGAACTCCAATTGATTTGTCCCTTAGTAGTGCAGTAAAGGATACGTTGTTAACTGCATATGGTGACGTAATTAGGAGTCTTGGCTGCATGAGGGTGTGAGGACGGGCGAACGACAGGGCGTGAAACAAGGACAAAATTCGGATCGGTCGGTGACGCGATATTTGGTATCTTTAACCAGATGTCAAAGAAACGGGCACATCGTCCTACAAACGACAAGAAATGAACATACAAAGGCTTAGAGATATACAACATTAAGATGATCTAGACTAGAATACAAATCAATGAGATACAAAAGTGTATTTAGAGCTAAAATGAAGTGTTTAGGGGTTAACAGCGGGCTTCTAAGTACAGACATTAACATTCATAGCGATCCAGGATAACAAGGAATACAATAACTTGACTAGAATAAACTAGAACAAGTGCTAAAATATAACTAAGCAAATAACAAGGCTAAGGAAATCAGGAACAAAATACAACTTACTGAATGGCGATAGTGAAACTACGTTGTACTTTACGAATGGTCGACCAGAACCACGTAAATGATCTGTCTTCTAATAGAACATTCCGTACGAGCCGGTAACTCAACTGTACTCTACTGTCGAAATAGTAGGATACGGAGTCTTAAATAGGGAATACAAGTAATTGCAACATGAAAAGAACTATGGAAGATATGGGAAGAATGTCAATAAATATTGGGTAAGTGAATACCTGAGACCTAAATTAGCGAGGGATTTGTCCAATACAAAGTACGTTCATAAATTGTGGTTTACTTCGTGATGTATCACACTAGGAAAACAATGGGAAGTCTTTGTTGTTTCAGTGCAATTAAATACCTAGTCTTGAGCAAAGTAACTATGTAGCCCCTTAAGCAATGCCAGATTGCACTGTACGATGCGTACTTAGTTACGATAATTACTGTAACATTGCTCAATTGCAAAATACCAAAACATACGGAAATAACTACAGGATAGAAACAGAATAATTGTACAATGCATCTATAACTTGCATGAAGAGGGAATAAGGCAAGTCAACTAGAAATGGTGCCTGTGGGGGTTGTGATTTATTGATTGGCTCACACAATTTAAGAATCAATTCATTCCAGCTGCTCTTCCTTGTTTGAAAGAAAATAATAAGCAGCAAGATATCAAATGGAACTTCTTTGTGGCATCACATGGGAGAGAACCAATGGATGCCATCGGCAGAACAGTCAAGAGACTTGCATCAAACAAGATTATTCCTAAACAATCTGTTATAACAGAAGCAAACTCTTTTTCATGCTGTTGTTGATGCTTCTTCAATTAGAGTTCTATACTTGACCATGGTCGATATCAATAACAAACTCTCATATTCACCTATTGGGGAGATCCTGAGCACAGCCCCTGCCTTACTCAGCATATTTTCTGCTTACTATCTTCATCATGGTACAAATGGCACTGACATGAGATTCTACACTACATCAGGTTACTGAGTACACTCTACAGTGACTCTGTCAAAGCAGCAGTTGGCAACCTCTGCTTCTGATGTGGGGTCCATACAATCCATCAAGTGTGGGTCCTTTGTCCTGGTCCCACACAAATTTGAAGCAGCTGAAAATACCACAGTGGCAAAGAAACTCCTTGCTTTAGTCACAGGTGTTCATTCAGGTGTTTGATGCGACATACTTGACTGCAATATGAAACCAAGGTTCAAAATGTCTGAAGATGACAATGGTACTGTAAAGAAAAACACTTTCCTTAAATAATTACCACAGACATTGATGTCACGTATTAAGGGACAATGTTCAGTGTTTGTTAGGCAGGAATGTGTTTAATGTGTTTTGGTTGTAGATTCTTCATGTGTTTGTTTCTGTGTTTGTGTGTGTGTGTGTGTGTGTGTGTGTGTGTGTGTCATCAGTATCTATGGAAAAGTTTGCATGACAGCTAATTTGTACAACCTTCTGTAAAATTGTAGTACTTTGCTCTTGATCAAAAACATCTTTTTCAGCCTTGAAGTTGTTCTAGGTTAATCTCATATCCGTAATGTGATATGTACACAGGACAATATGTTTATAATGGATAAAACTGTCTAGACATACTGTGACGTCTG
>JAAAKL020005064.1:0-19900 GCA_010016065.2 Carybdea cf. marsupialis auct. non (Linnaeus, 1758)
TTCTCTCCGGCATGCTACATGTACACGATTGCCGGGGGACGTTCTCAAACCACTACCACGCATAACACTCGCACGATTGATGCCATTACTACCCTTGAACTGTAGAACTACTGTTTCCCTTTGGTCAGATGTTGACTGGTTACATATCAAACAGATTTCCATCTTTTAGCCTTTCAGGAATTACATCTGAAGAAAAAAAACCAGAAGAGTATTAAACTTCATTGGCAATTGAAGCAAATGGAAGCAAATTGATTAAAACTTGATCTTGGCAGCAATTAATCTACACTAACTTTCATCAATCAATATCTTTATCATTTATTTGGAGTAATAGACAGTCTTTCTTTGCTTCATTTTTGAAATGACATTAGCTAGGTTATGCAAATAGCTATGAAAATAGCTGTCCAGGTAAAATTAGGACCAGTCGGATTACAATCACAACTTTTTATGACAATATGAACTTGTTATGGTTCAGATGCATCATCTTGCCAGCCCTGAACATGTTAACCTGGAGTTATATTGAGATTATCTCACTGAGAAAACACAAGGAAGGCTATAGACTCCGAGGATAAAAACCATTACAATATGATACAACATATTAAATGAGAGCAGAACTTACATGTTAAGTAACTCCACAGTCATTATCTCTTCCATGTCAAAATCTGTCATCATCAAAGTCACTAGTAATAGAAATATTTCACGTGTTTGCTGGTCAAGATGTTTTCCACGTGTTTGCTGATCTCAAATTTCCCGCCAATTGTAAGCGGCTATGACATGCGCAGTAAAATCAAAAGTCCAAAACCCTTCCTGTCAGGGTTTTCTGCTAACTTTTTTTTATTGCTTTGCTGACAAACAGTGACAATAAATCAATTTTATCACTTAAGAGAGAGTGTAGGTGTAAAAACATGAGTTGATAGACATGTCTATAGACAATCAGCGTAAAAATTTTAAATTCTAACGGTAATTTTAGAATTTTTTCTAGGAATTAGTAAAAATTTGCCATTTTAGAGGCATGGGAGCCTAGTTCAACCTGTTAAGATCACAATTGTGAGTAAAATTTTTATGTAAGGACGTTGTATTAAACTACTGAATCAAAGCAGCCTGTAAAAGTAAATGAGACAAGTCAGACCATGGTCTCCATATTTTATTAAAAAAAGTCAATTTTGCCAACTAGGACAGCTTAGTACTTTTAGTATGTAATTTAGGATACTTCAAAGAAATGCAAGGTGAAAAAAAAATTCTGTTGCAATTAGTTCCTTACTTTGCCCTTTTTTGAGCTAGAATGCCTGGACTATTGGTTTTGCACCTGATAATTATGTCTAGTATCAACGCCCACCTGGCATCTCTCCATCGATATTAAGATCTAGAGACTCTGCTGTTATCGACTGATGACATTGACAGTATAACATACCCATGCCCTAGACATTGTTTATACGGGTACGGGTACTTGTGGGTTCGAATCATAGGCTAGAAGGAATCGTATACTTGAGAGCGGAAGTATATGGACGATTCACTATAGTGGGGGCAGATCACATTCGCCACCTCCCTTTTTGCCTGAATCAAATTTTAACTTGTCTGAAAAAGTACACTCCCTTTCAAAATACATTATAGATTCCCAATTGATAAAACATTTTATTAGTTACATATGACAGACTTTCAACATGAAGGTGTAGCCCAGGATATCGACAGGTCGCGAACTACTCTATTATATTTAGTAGTACATCACATTCTACCTCCTTTCTTGTTAACGAGAAATTTTATCAAGTTAAATACCTTTGGCAACAAGAAAAGAGTCTTAAGGGCTCCGCAAAATTGTTTGGTATCTCAGGATATGGTAGGGGCCCTTGATTGTTCAATTATTACAATTATAAACTATAACTAAAATATCTTATGAAAGAAATTAGCACACATTCGTTGATACAGGCTGGCACAGTCCCAGACAAATGTAGAGGCTGTTATAAGCTATTACATTACTTGGCATGAGCAGCCTGCGATTGATGTAGTGACTGCGAGCCGAGGACAAGTGAGTTTATCGCGCGACAATAAATAAGATATGCTGTATTTGAAATATGTGTTTTCTTGTTAACAGAGAAGAAGGTGAGGTCCACAATAATGGATCTGAGAGGATAAATAAAGTCTTGGCTCAGAAGAGGCAAATTCAACATAGACAAATATAAGGCCAAGTCCGTTGTAAGCCCAAGGGTAGGAGTTCGTAATCTCAAGATAGGTTGCATGGGTTATTTTAGGACCAGCTATACAAGATGATCAAAAGATCATAACGACTTCTACTTTTAAGTTCATTGTACTAGACTACAACGATTGCAAACCTAAAGGTTCTCCGACGTCCTTGTAAAAAGCCTTGAAACGGCTCAAGTGTAACAGAAACATCATTATCAGCAAGCCAGAAAAGAGTCGGATGTAGTAGTGATGGACAAAGCAGAAAATCTTTGATTTCTATCTGCAGCAGCGGTGTGGAACGCAACTAAGTTATCAGTCATCACTGACAAACGACCGAAAACACGTGGACGCCACCAAAACTATTACCATCCGCTATTTGAAAAGGGAAAAGAGCTGATATTGGTAGTACGCAAAGGCCAAACGAAGAAAATTGCTCATTCTTTACGTACGAAAGATTCTCTTCTTGCATATTTTTGTAGAATTCCAAAGACTCATAATGCGAAAGTATCTATTCGTCCCATTCTATCAGCAAATGCCACATACAATTAAGCTTGGGCCAAATGGCTAGATGAAAAACTCAAACTGTTATCAGTAAACAGTACTACCATCATTGGTACCTTTAGCTTTACCAAGGAAATTCGAGGTATGACGTTTAATGAAAGTGATATTTTCGTTTTATACTATGTTTTTTCTTTTCACTAGCATACCCTTGATCATGCAATAGATTATTTGGCAGAAAAGGATCTCAAGGACAATTGAATTTTACCACTTTTAATTTGAACAAAAGTAAACAAGACCTAATTGATTTTCTTAGAATTGCAACTAAAGATCAACTGTTTATGTTCGACGGAAAGTTGTACTTACAAACAGATGAAATTACGAAAAACAGGGAGCCGGCATCAAGACATGAGTATAGAGAAAGCCAACAAATGAAGGTCTTCTTTGCACTATTAAAGTCATGTAGATAACAAGTACAAAGGGTCACTTCTAACAACCATGCTTCACAATTCTTTGAGATTCAAGGAGAAAAAGCCCCCATTAGTTAGCTAACAAACTTGTCCTTTACAATTTTAGATATGATTTGTGTGATAAAAATTGCAGTGGCTACACACCTCGCCATTTGCACAAGAGGATTGAGGAACACAAGTGCTCATCTATAAACAAGCGTCGCCATTATAAGCACCGTAGCTTAACGGCACCTCACCCCCAAGAAAAGAATGCCAAGTGTAGGATTCAAGCAGACTCAGTTAAAGTAAAGTTACTTGTGTAATTTCTTGAAAATCCATAGAATGTTTTTATTGTTATTTAAGACCATTGTCACTTTAGTTTGAATATATACCAGCTGCAAGTCACTTCATAATGACGTCACGATGATGTTAAAACGTCGTTTTAATTTTCTTGCATTAGTTTATGTTGTAAAGTCAATACCTAAGGTTAGTCTCATAAAACCCACTAGCAGTGTTATACTAACGGCAACGACGGCCGTGTTTGAAAGGTGGCAAAAATAAATGCTTTTCCCTACGAGTAATCAAGCGTCCAGCATCCACTGTACTTGGATAACGTATGACTGAATATGCTAGTTACGTTATTTGACATAGCAGCTTCGTCTCTGTGCACGTCAGAACCTTAAAATTGATGACGACATCTTGCTCGCGCGAGAAACACCTGATTTGCATAACTGTTGCATAAATTCTAAAACGTAAATTGGTATATCTTTGGATTGTAAAAGAAAGTCAGAAGAAAGAAGAAACGAAATCCGCCACTTTCTTTATCTTCACTTATTTCTACTCAACGATGAAACTCATCGATCGAATGAAATACGATTCTTAGTAAACAAGGGACGTGCACATTTAATTAAAACCAATAAACGTATATCATATAAACGATAGATTTACGGTGTTAAATGTGAAGGAAGATACTCCAAATAACTTTCCAGCATCACATCGCATCGATAATGAAGTTCTTAAATTGCATGACTCGAATCAAATCATACCAAATGATGTCACAAATAGAAATCAATTGTTTATGATAGCAGACTCCAACTCCAAATTTGGGCAGTTCAATGACCTATTCCATTAGTTGTTACTATGCACAACCTTCGAGCAGCCAATGTTTAAGATGAACTTCTTGCTCGATTCTGCGCAAAATCCATTTTTTGAAAGCACGAACAACATGTTGAAATAGAAGGACCTAATTCCATGGATTTCACCCGATGATATAAACACAAATAAGATGAACTTGAGATCACCAATTTAATCAATGGCATCAAGCAGGTCTGCTCTCACTGTTCTGGTATTTCTGATAATCGTATAGACCGTATTGAGGTACAGTTTGAGCTTTGTCTGGCCCCAAAGACCAAACGTTTGCAGGAATCCACCTGCAAAATTCAAACATGCCATTAAACATTTCCACCTTCCACTTCAACTTCTGCCCTGGAACAAAAAATGACACATAAACCATATATGGGACAATCAACAAAAGAATCAATTATGTGCCAAAACATCTTCTGCTATAACATATGAAAGTAAATAAAGTGAGATGTCATTAGAAAGTAATAGATTAATGGCTGAGAAAACATAAAAAAAGAAAAATCCAGCCCCCAGTCCCCACCCAATAGATGCAAAATAATCAAAATTGAGTTTATGAAGCTTACCAAAGATTCCAATGTTAGAATTGTAGCAAACAAAGAAAACATTTCAGAATGTACGGTGAAATTCTAAAGAACCTAAATCATGATGATTTACACCAAGTCTCTATCGACGTCACATCTTTAGACCTCATTCAGTTCATTTTAACAAGAAAAGTAAATTAAGTGATTCAAAACTATAAAACGGGTACAGAGGACGGGGCAGGACAAGGGCAACGTTCTTTGATAGCGTGAAAAAAGAGACACGAAAGGGAGCGATGCAGACGAAGTGGCCTCATTAACGACAGACAGGAAGATATGGTGTGGACGCACGATCGGTCGACTCACAGGCCAACTAAATAAATTGAAGTGTATAAGAGAAAATTCTCTTCAAAAATTAGGTTCTATCTTGTAAGATTAGCCCCTAAAGAATAGAAAATCAACCAATCAAATGCCTCTAAAGTCTAGTATATTCAAATGGTTCCAGTCTTACAACTGTTTAGTATCACCAAAACTTTATACAGTTGGGTCTAGCTCAAGATAACTCCCAGACAAGATCTTTAGCACTCGCTTGTCTGAAAGCGAGGAGGAAGCCGTGTAATGGAACAAATTGGCACTTAAGAAGGACAAGCGAGTGCTGTGACAAGTTCACTTCCGATTTTATCAAGCATTTTATCAAGAAGTTTTCTTAAGCCCTCGCGTAATACAAGTTCCTTGCTGGTAGTGTTTCTCGACATAGTATCATAATTGCATAGATTCCTAATTCGTATCTTAACGTCGTGTTAACTTTCAATTGCTCTAATTACGTCGGGTAAAAATCTTTATTTTTCCAATAAACGTTTCAGGGTTGTATTTGTTATCATTTCTCTCTGCGTACGCAGAAACTGTCGTCTGCAACCTTGCATGAGTTTACAATTGTGTTTATGTGAAATATTCCATTATTTGACCTCCAAGTGAAAAAAGGCATTGCCACGTTAGAAGGGAGATGCTGCTGCTCTGGATTTCTAGATACCATTCTTGCAATATGGTACATAATAGAATCAATTACCGTATTGTACTTACCGTTTGTTATGTGGTAATCACCAGTTCTTTAGTTCTTTTTTATATGCATGGATTCATACTCGTAGCCAAGTGGTAAACCGAGTATTGGTGGACTTTACAACTTTCAAACTGCAGCAAGTCTGCCAACGTTGTTGAGTTTAACTATTTCCTTAATAAAATGTGGTAATAAAAGATAAAGTCGAAAACTCTTGAATGCAACATCTACGTCAGTTGTAGCACCGTTCCATCACAGCAAGGTAAGAATGACTTCTAGTACAGAGTATAGTTGCTTCTGCGTTTCACATAGTAGCCATTATAAAGAAATGACCACGGGAGAAGTTGCTCTTTCATATTTATCAAAGGATGGTAGGAGAAAGTAATAATAATGTTAAACAGATCAGACAAGGTGACACGCGATGTGACCCAACTTCAATGGAAGTTAAAATTATCCGCTTTGAAAATCGTTTTATAGATCCGTTACTGATACCTTTCTAAGGAATACAAGGGAACGCAAGCATTCCTGAGTTTAACAGAGCAATTTTTTACATTTAAACTGAATGGCATACCTACTTCTCCCATTTGACGATAGAGTCCGTTGGGAATTCAGAAATTGACAAAGAAAATAGTTGCCACACTCTTATGAGGACCAAATTGCGAGGATTGATGACCGAGGACTCGAGGATTTCACCATTGACTAAATGTTTCTCGTGAAAGCAGCCGTGTACCTTCTGCTATTTCTCTCAAACCAAGTCTTGTCCATGCGGTAAAACCAAGAATTATAAAGTGAGAGAAGGTATCAGTTACTCTTTCTCAAAACTGACACTCTAAAAACGTTATAAATCTCAGACAATTGATCATAGTTCATTCTTAGGTGGCTAAATTTTGCTCTCAGCCCATCCTTTAGAAGTACAATTTTATTTATTTCAGTTAAAGTTGACTTAAAGTGAAATGTGTTTTAGCATAGCTGTTGAACTATGTAATGAATTTATTTCTTTGTAGATGGACAAAGCTCGAATATATATTTATATATTTATATACACCTCCATTAAATTTTAAATTACACGTACTTAATACCACTTGACTGCATTAGCAAGTATGTATATCTAGGTGTAAGTACTAATCTCTTTTTTAGTTGTTACTAAGCATATCTAAAATATGATAATCTACTTGTCAGTATTCCATTATTTCACTTTCTTAAATTACACTATATCATTAAAAGAGCATTAATTGATCATTTGAATTAAGTGTTTATTGCCACTGTAATCTGAAGGGAGTGTAATAAATTGGAAAGTTAATCGGTCGTAAAGTAGTCGTAAATTTTCCCTAAAGCATCTAGAAAATTCCTTATAATCTCATACTAATATTTATGTGGCTGTAAGTGCAGCCACATCAATTGAGTGAGGAAGTTGCATAACACGATTAGTTATTTACATTTTGAAAAGTAAATTTGAAAACGAAAATATGCCATCATCAATTCACTTTGAATACAAGAACGTAATCTGAGCCGAATCAAGTAAAGATCAGGTCTTGAAGTTCTAATAATAGCAAAGGAGGAATATCTTTTACGAATATCATAATTTCAAGGATTTTTCAAAGGCTAGCCTTTAAAGGCCATATAGGTTGCCTTTGTCCCACTGCTTGACTAATCGCATACAATAGAATACCCGTTGTAAATTGTGGGTAAGACTTTATGCCAGGTCGATAGCAGCAAGGGATGGTGATTGCATGCGCATCGGAAGAAAATTTGAAAGCCAGAATGTACTGCAAATACCTCATGTTCCTATACAATTACCTTACTTATTGTTATGTTTCAAGAGGTAAAGTGCTGTACTCTATAAGCATTCTGACCATTAAAAACTACGTTTACTCGAATATTCTTATTTTTTACTCATTCCCTTATTTTCCCATATTCATTTTCCCTTTCATCCAATCTTGGATTATGCTCCTAGTAATTATCTTTTGATGGAATTATTTTTTCTTAAATGAGGGGATGGAGGTCGCATAATGAGACCTAGTGGCGGTAAAAAGTTGTCAAAAATGCAATGATATCACCTCCGTGCATCTAGAGACAGACATTGGTACATGGTAGAAATTTCGAAAACCTAGATGCCAAATTTATGGATCGATTTGCATTTGTATAATTATCAAGTTTTTATTAGGAACAAATATGAAAATTCGATATTTTTGACGATGCACGACTTATACTTAAAAGTTCGTGCATAACGTCACAACCCTCTCTGAAATTTTCTTTCACGAGTTCTTGCTGAATATTTCAAAGTAGGAGGGAAATCAGCCAAAGCCCCTCACCATTCAGTTCCAATAAAACCCCTTCTATTATATAGTATTATTCATCATCATCATCATCAATCGGGTGCTCCGGAATTGATGACCAGCATTCTCCGCGAGTCTCTGTTCTTCATCGATTTCTGAAGATTGGGTATTTGAAGACCTGTGTCTTTCTGGAGCGTAGTAGAGTGTAGGTCGGCCGACATTTCTGTAGTATTATTACAACATGTAAAATATCACAAATGTTACAGGTAAAAAGCCCTCTAGTCTATCTTTCTTTACCATGCGTCAGAAACTCCAATATCTCCAGAGTAATCTAAAACTCTAACGACTGCTTCTGCTGGATATCTGCTTCTGCTTAATTGTTTAATACTATAAAGTCTAGCTCTCGAAAAACTAAAGAAAAAGCCAATAGGGTTTAACAACCCAGTACTCATCATGTTTTCTATTTCACGAAGGCATTTCACAGCTCCAAACACTCATATTTGTAACATCTACTTAGCAAAAGATCCATAAAATGTTTGAAAGAAGTATGTGGCAAATGGATAGTGTTCATTAAAGCAACATAGAAACTACACGCTTGCCGTATCGATATCTTGAAAGTAGTGGAACAAGGAGATTCCCTATCTACTCTACTCTGTTGCGGAATATCACTTTTATAACAAGATGGAGAGAAATGTCCTTTGGCACATTTGAATGTCTGTCATCCATTTTTCTAGCCTCGGCTATATCGACCATGTTGTCATGATCAAAACTCGAGAACAGAACTCCAGAAATTTTCACAACATCCAATCGATGTTGATTACATCTAATGTTACATGCAAAGTGAAAGATAACTAACAAGAATGTCTTTTAAGATTGTCTGTTTGTTTCTCTCGGCCATAAACCTTCATCTGACGACGGTGAAGTGACTGGTGTGCAAAGTCGATTTCACCTTCGATAAATAAATAAAAATTCTAACTTCACACCGAGTTTCAAACTATTCAAACTTTTTCAAAGTCCAGAATATGTTACATCTCAGTCACCCAACCTGTGCTATATGGGCTAAAAATGAGTAAAGTTGTCTACAGTTACTTTACACAAAAATTCTGTTTTTCATAATTGTTTTATGAGATGTATGGTAAATTGAATTTATCAAATTTCTTTATAAATGGATATTTCACATCTTACAGGTAGCCCCCGTCGAATCAGAAGAGAAAACAAAAGTATTGAGCTTCTATAGGCACCTGAAGCGATCAACCACTTAAAACAAACCGAATATAGCAGTAAATAACAAGAAAAAGATGCAAAGACCTCCCACACTGGCATTACAATGTTTCATTATGGACTGGACTTGACCTGAAATCCCTAAATTCAGTAGTAGAATATTGTACTTTGTGGTAACTGTCAAATCATTTTGTTTTATCATCTGCCTTAAGGAAGGAAAGAAGTGATGATGACAGTTTGATAGACTCTTTTAGGGTTTTACGAAGGATGAGAAGGCTGGACACAAAATTAATCGGATTAACAAGAAGGAAAACAGCATTTCTTAGCTTCAAAGTATCCAAATTAGAATCATCCTAGAAGGGAAAGAGCATGGGCTTCTCTTTGGGTTGGAATCAGCAACATGCATGTAGCTTAAAGCATGATTCTTGCCTTTATGGAGAGAAAAAATATAGCCTTATTGACAAAATTCCTATGTCATCGTAAGTGACTTTTACAGCAATAATTCTGTATACAGGCAGTTAACCATTGAACAACAGCATATCAAGTATTAACATGATATCAATATTGAAATGGTCAAGGGATACTTTTCAATTGCTCTGTCAAACTAGAATTATCTTAGATGTACACAACAATGAATATCCGAGATAATATAGTTCCTAGGAATTAATTCTAAAGTTTGGTTGTATTTTTAACAATTTGAATAATCTAATAATGAATATAAAAACCCAACAAAAAGAGCGAAGGAAGACCATAGTGGCAAAGAATTAATCCAAATTTGACGAACACATATACTTTTCTTCTGAGCTTTCGATTTATCTCACATCATTAGCAAAGAATACTTAAATAATATGACGTAGCAAACTTTAAGCATAAAAGCAATACAATAAACTGTATAGAAAAAACGTAAAGGGAGAACAGAAAGTGTTAATAGAGAGACAAAGGAATAGAGCTCTAGGATAAGTTTAGAGAAGGCCTGAGTTTTGACAAAAGAAGACTTTATTTGAGTAAAAAGCCGAGCTCACCTCTAGCTGTAGCTAGGAAATCGATCTTAGACAGAGAAAAAGTTTTATAGCAGTCATTACAATGCGAACGAATACTGAAAAGGGGAAGGCTAGAAAGCTTTTTTCCAGTCAAACCAGAAACATCCAGGTAGTCCGATAGGCACCTATGGAACTGGCGGATCGTTTGACCCAGATACACTGCACCACAGCAGTGACACTGAAACCGATAAACGACACCTGATCGGAGCACCGTGGATGTGAAAACAAGTAATCTTTCCATCTCTCTGAAATATTTTGGAGCATAGCAATAAAGGATCATTCAAGGAAAGTGTTTATAGAATTCACGCAATACTTAACAATCCATAGCAACAATTGAAGGCACGCAGAGAAAAAATAAGAAGTGAAATCCTTCTCTACAAAATCAGAGGATGTTCGGTTTGTAAGTGATGCGATAAAAGATTAACTGGTCCATATCCAATATCAAATAGTTGAAAAGAGACATTATATACAAGGACAACATATCAAATGCTAGATCATGAAAAATATTTACTTGTCCGTTAGTACAGTTACAGGCAGAAATGTATCGTAAGTTGATCTTTCTTACAGTGCCGTGACTACCATCAAACAAATGTACAGAGCGATTGTTTTCACATTGTTCCGTTGGCGATATTGTACCCTATCTACATAGATTCAAAAATGCATATCAAAAGGTTGGGAAATAGACATATATGGAAAAGAGTTTGAACAAATTTTTTTAAGAGATATTGCACTGAATACGAAATAACAAAAACAGACTTTACGTTTCTACGCAATGTTAAGAATTTTAACATGATTTGTACAATTGTTTGCGTTCTGGTGTATCATATTACCCTCTTCAGCAATTTCTCGTCTGCAGAGACTGCCAAAGAAAGGTGATCAACGAAAAACTTTGCACACGGGAGATCCACTTTAACTAGAGTACAGCTCTATCTACTGGAACCCATCTTTTACAGTTTCTTCATTGATTTTCCTCATATAATAAGTTTGATGGTTGATAGAAACTCGAGCCTCTCAAATTGGGTCAATAAAAGAAGTTGTTCAACTAGAGACGATCAACCAGTACATAATAAAGACTGGACACTATCCATATCATTTTGAGTTTTACCATCAGAACGTAGTCAGATGGGGAAAAAATTAATCTCTAGGATTCAAATATTTTTTTTCTCTTCAAAATCAAGAAATCATTCTTTCTAGACCCAGTTTAAAGTCTTTCTTGTAATATCAAAGGGCTAGATATATACAACGCCAACTGAAGCATTTACCGGATTACCTAAAGATAAGAGATAAAGAGTTCACTGATGCAATATAAAAAACGACGAAAATTACATTGACAGAAACAAATGATAACAATTTATTAGTTTTTATTGATCGCAACTACAATACTTGTAATGTAATAATGTATTTATAGCTTTAAATTAATTGCATTTGTATTAGGTCATTTGCAAGATAATTCACTTTCTGACAGCAGGTATCTCAAACAGAACTTGAGTGAAAGTAAAACATGTGCCATCTGCTGGATTGTAACATTTTCATAAGTTTATTGTCGTTAAAAGAATACGAACTTCAGGATCCTTCTTAGTACCTAGCGATTAGCATTGTGTAGAGGTAAGCATTTCTTGCAATTACTCAGACATAATTCCATCAAAGAGTTGTACTGCCACAGGCTTCAAGGTACCTGCAGGCTTCGAAACCCACAATGCAGTGGTGGCGTGCGATCACGAATCCCCAAAATGAGGCTCCTCTGAATATTCTTTTTAGTAATGTGCTATCAAAAATAAATGTCTAATATATTTGTTATTTATGGCACGCGCCTCTAATCCGCTTACACATCTCCTATTACATGTATTCCTTCTTTCATGAAAGGTTATTATCTTTCAAAAGTTTCGGCTTGCTTCGGGTCCCTCCATTATTCTCTTGACTCTAGTCTTTTGTACTGGTTTACTGTCTGACCTGTCTCTTCTTTAGAGTTGAAAAAAGCTGGCTTGATCAGCTAAAATATAAGTGCATTTTCATATGCAAAATGCATTGTAGTGTTGAGACTGATACATATTTTCATTCATACTATATTTCTACAGCACTTTATGAATCTTTTTGATCCGAAACTTTATTCAGTTTAGGCAAGTCTCTTTGGATTTCTTGCCATGTTTTCTTGCCTTGAGAAAAGTTATTTCTGGACTCGTACAAATTTCTGAGTGATGTATTAACCACTGACTACCAAAATTTATGAGCAAATTCTTCCCCTTTTTAAGTCGTGAAAAAGGAGAGGCGATGACCATGTTCTTCTGGGGTTTTGTGTTAAATAGGATTCTGTACATCACGTGTTTAATAGATGAATGACAGCAATAATAAGAAGAATATTTAATAAATGTTTCACGAGAAGATATCCAATCACTCGAAGTTTGTTTCCAGGTGGATGCTCCAAAAGGAAAAATGAAATATAAAGATTATGCTACAACTGATACGACAAGCAATGGTTAAAATAAAACTGAAAACTAAAATATTAAAAAAGGATTCAATAGCAACCAGGGCGAGTAAAATAGTTCACTAAGAATATTTTAATAAAACTAGGTTTTACAACTATAAAATCTATGACCGTTTTGCCTCGCATGTGTTTAGGCCTCTACAGATGTCCCTTTCGTCTCGTCAACTTTTTTTTGCAGGTCGATTTTTAAGAAACATATACTAATCATGAACGTGGCACCCACAATTATTAACCTCGCGTCCACGAGAGCTTTCTTCCAATATATTTAAGTAGATAAATAGCAAGATAGATTCATGAATCAGTGGTTTCAATTTCGATTTTTTGTCAAAAAGCAGATGCATTTGTGGGTTTTATCCTTTAAGAACTTTTGGATATTTTCTTTAATTGCTGGTAGAAACCAACATTTTACTTATTATGGTACTTTGGGCATGTCCTGCATTACGTTTCTTAGATAGCATTGGGAGATTCTTGCCGAGCTCAGATGCCATGTTTTCAAGGAAATCTTAGAAAATACTGAGCATCTCTTGTCATCAAAGCTATGTCCATTTACATTTTTAAGACAAACTTTGGGCAACAAGGTGTCGAGTAACTTTAAGCTTTTCCATAGTTCTTTTGGCTCACCTACACTTTCGTTGCTCTTTCCATAATATAATGGCCCTTTTTGTTTATAGGTCATAGAAATAGAGGTCATGTAGAGGTCTTAATATTATCATAAATGTTACATGAAGTCATTCTGTGAGGATGGTTCGGAGAGGTCGGGACATCAGCTCGGGAAAGAATACTCGGAGTGGACGTTGATGATGATGACCAAATGATATTTCTAGCGACAACTACAACACTGAAAACCGACTGGCACTCCCAATTTACCATCGATATGAACTACAATTATGCAAAAAGCTAATAAAACAGCTTTGTCTCAGATATATTGATATTTAATAAAGCGGACACAAAAGGTGTACTTTGACGATATAATTAAAAGATATTTCATTTTTATTTTACTTTTGTAGCAATCCTTTCCAATTATTCATGGTATCTTTATCCCTTGATTTTACAAAATAAATTATTCAAATAAAGCCCAAAGTACAAGCTAACCGCGGAATTATGTGCGAGCAACGACTACAAGAACCATAGGCCAGCAACCTCAGCAACATATATCTCTAACGCACTTGCTCTGAATTACGATTGATAAATTCTACAGTAGTTAATAGCTCGTTAGATTAGATTTAAATCTAGAAAAGAGAATAGCAAAACGCTTCGTGAATATCTTATAAATTGTACAACTTCTGGACTTCATACAAATATGAATGAACTAGAATATACAAATCAACTCATAAACTAACAATTTAACAGCAATAATAAAAGTATCTTATCTCTTGAGTTCTTGTACTCTTGAGCGCTTACAACACCATAACTTCAACTAAACCATTCTAATCAGAAAGCTAAAAACCGCGTTATATAAAGACTAGGAGAACTTGTGACAATTTACGTAAGTATTAATTGGATAATTAAGAAGGAAAATTACTAGTCATTTATTAATGCTAGTGGGCGGGAAAATATGAGTTTATGGAAGGGTGTAGTCGCCACGTGGGTGGTTGTGGAACTTACAAGGGCGTCCATTGATCTGAAGGACAAAGAGTCATCCACTACTTGCAAATGCTTGGTAGATGCTTGAACAAAAAATGATCTGACGAGAACTATCAGTCAAATCGTCTGATTTCTTATAATTGTGACAGTGCATAGCAGGTCTGTAACTGCGGTGGGGGGCGCAGGGGCATTGTCCCCTCTGCAGAAAGCTCACGTGCTACTCCTTTTCCGACTATTTTTAATCGATTTTAACTGGACTCTGTATTCGTACAGCTGCATTTGTCAATCGACTGTATAGTGCAAGAGCAGCTATACGTCAAATAAGATTGTAATGGAATCGCCAGTCCAGAATGGATACTTGTAATAAGAATAAGACCGATTTACGTTTTCATATTTTCCATGTTACTCTCCTCTAAAATCTACAGCTCGAAACTGACTATATTTACAATACGAAACAATATTAATGTGCTAATGACGTTTGTCATACTGCTCACAATTATTGATTAACACAATGACCACTACAGTTGCCTCTTGTGTAATGGAAGTTATTACAAATTACAGGAACTGTGCCCCCTCTCCCAGCAATATGCTGCCAATTGCGGGCCTTGTGCATAGGTAGTGCTTAGTATCAAAGTGGGTTCGGACAATGATTAAAAAACAATTCTCAGTTCTCAGTTCTCAATTCTCAATTCTCAGTCGTTCTTATTTGGAACTGCCTTTGCAATTGCTTGGAACTAGTTGTTTGGCATTCTGGAAACTCAACAATGGTTTCGATTTCTATTCACCCAGAGCTAGAACATCTGTTTTCCCTCCCTTGAATATCACTTAACTTGATGCCGACTAAAAATGATGAGGCAGGTATTTACAATTCGATGGATAGCCTTTCCTTACAAAGCGGCTCCTGTTTGCAATTTGTAGTACATTTGATGACAATCAAAAACAGAAAGATTGTTTCATCACTAGAAGTACAAGGTCTTCCCAGTTGTGATTCTTTTTATGTACCGATGCCATGCCTATGTTCATGACCGGAATCAGTTGCATATATTAAGTCACGTCACGGGAGCCACTCCCTTGCTAACTTTTCAGAAATCATTGCTGGTTGCTGCCAATTGCGAGAGGAATCACGACAAGATAACAAGAAGATCGGGCGAAACTGCACCTCACTTTTCGCCTGTGGAGTGGCCATCGAGTTGCCTCTTCCTTGCAGCGAGGCATGGTTACCATGGCTGCAGTTCCATATTGATTAGTAACCTCTCACGATCAATGAGTTAAAGAAATAGCAGGTCTTTGGGTACAAACAACTGTCATAAGAATATGGCAAATGAATCACTTGTTCAGATCAAGTCCGTGATTTTTTAACACTATTGATCATGGAAGCAAGGGACGATACAATTATTGTGAATACAGACGTTTTCGATGAAGAAGATGTAAGAGCTGATTTCTTGTGTTTGGAACGCTTACCGTTAGGTGACATTGCGGAATGAACGGACGGTTAACGATTGCCTTGTTTGTAGTTACATAGTGATATTCACTAATAATATCTCTTTGAGATATTCGGTTGATATGAATGTGCTCAGAGTGATTTAGATATTCAGATCGCGATTCCCCAACACGTGCCTCACATCTTTAGAGTAATTTTCCATAACCATTGGATAAGCATTGCCTTTATTTTAATGGGTTGTGGTATTAATTGTGCGAGCGAGGCCAGGCTCTGAGCCATCTAACCAGGTGCATGGCCTGAACCAAGATATGTAACGAACGTAAGAAAACACGGGTATGCGAAATTAGGATACACAGTACGCTCCAGATCGTACCGAGAGATTTATAGTATGAAGTTGATGGAGTTCCAGTACCTTCCAGACTGTTTTCTTAAAACGGGGATCTAGGTAGCCAACATTTACCGCTATACCGGTACCTATCTTACCTTTACCAGTTTTCAATTTTTGGTTCTATCAAGTCAACCCATCCCTTGGCGTACAAGGAAAGACCACTCACGGTTCTCCTTTCAGAGTATGCTAAGTTTTTACCTAGGTTACTTTTTTAAAAATAAACAAAAACTTATCATAGTGCATCCTGATGATGCCGATCCACTGAATATCAAGTTTCAATCAACAAATAGGAAATTGATTGTGCTGTATAAAGCTTACTCAAAGTCGTCATATTTTTCAGGCACAGGGGCATCTTCTTACTTCTAAACCTGCTTGCTTTGTGGTATTTGGGAAACCGGTGAGTATTTTTTGCCGATATTTTTATTGACCTCCAACGACATTGATACTTGCTTACTCCACTTTCTGACGAGATGATATGGTAATTGCAATAACGTTGCCTCAAACAAATCAAACCAAGTTTGATTTTGCATTTTTTGATAACTTTATATAGAAACAGTTATGCCACTTCTACTATCAGTAAAGATCAGTATGTTAATGCATTGTACAGTGCAGCGTCAAAGCTTACTCCATTGATTTATTCAATTTGGCATATATTTTATAACCTTAGAAAAGGTGCTATAAATTCAAACTATATATAATAATTTCGATTGGAAATTTTGTCAAACAATAATTGGTATACTGCATCATTTCTGATGTCATTACTCTGCACTTTACTCCTCTCTCATCTTTTCATAACGATGACTATTATATGACTATGTGTATTCTTTGCTGTTTACTTAAATTTAGCATTTCATAGATTTATCCACCTTGAAGTGTTTTTTAGCATGACCCATCTATGACAGAGGTCTGGAAATACCTAGTGGAGTACTGTTCTAACATGGCAAAGTAATCCAAATGTGCCAAAGTAACCCTTTATCTATGATTTGGTAAAGTGACACTGACAGTACATATTGAAACGTAAAAAAACAAATATAAGAGCTGTTACTGATTACTTACTACCCAATACTGATATGAAAGTTGCCAGCCAAACAAAGGTATACTATTACAGTGGGTATGGCTTTGTGGTAAAATATCGAGGATACACAAGACTTGCTAGACTGTCTATTTATTCACTGGATACTGTAGAACTTTTGGCAGAGTTTTATAATTGATACATTTTTTCTTACAGGGATGTGGTAAGACAACCTTGGCAAGGAGGCTTGCAAAAGCATGGAACTGTCAATATGTAGGCGGTGAGTATATATATCCAAATATACCCCAATTAATTGCAATGAGGATTCTTTGAAAATGAAGAAACAGAGGAGGGTCATAGTGGTCTACAAGTACTCTTCTCTCTGCCTTGTAAATTGGTTGCTTCCATTATTAGGGCCATTTCAATGAATGTTTGTTCTACTTCGGATATACTTTACTATAGTTTATATTCAAAGCTACCATACCATAAATTAGCTTTCCATCTTTTAGGGCAAAACGAGCCCCATTATGAGTACTGCCAAGGTTTTCTCTCCATGCTGATGAGGAAGCAAAACTCGTGTGCACCCTTAAGTTTATCTTTTTAGAAATTGGGTACCCAGAAGATGTCATACCATTATTTTCAATTATATTTCCAGGTTTTTTGCCTGATTCAAGCAACTGACCAAGGTGCCAAGTTTATTTACCACTACCATAGACTGGAGATTTTTTGATTAAAATTTGAGTACAGAATAGAAGCAACTGAGCAAAACGTTTCAGTAGTGAAATAACATTGTGTATTCCAACCATAAACTGTTGCCTGCAACCCCAAAGATACACATCTTACAACACAAAACATTTGATATGTTTACAAATTTACATGCACCTGTGACAGCCAGTATATAATGTGTACATAGCAGAAAATACAGGATAAAATCATATATTATTTGCTGGCCATCATAAGTAAATGTCATAAGGTATAAAAAGTTTTAGTTCATCTTGTTTGTAAAGCTAACTGTAGATCAGTGAAAAAATATGTCAGCGACTGACCAACATTTGATAGAAAACTAGTCTTATGTTGACGAGAGGATTCATTTAGCATGTTAGCAAAGCATCTTCTCTATTTCATCATGCTGCTAAGGAAACTGCATTTATCATAACAAAGAAACCTGTGCTTAGTTTACAAAAATAGCTTTTTCATAACTTACTTATTTTCAATAACATGATAGAAAAAGAAAGTGTCACTCATGCAGGTGTTATTTGTGACAATGTGTTCTAATCCTCACATTTCCTGTAAAATTGATGCAAAATTTTCTACCTTCAATTGACATGAGTACTGTGACCAATGTCTGGACAAAGCATTCAACAATATGAATTCATCAGTTGACACACTAAATTCTGTACCACTTACCAATGCTTAAAATGTCTTCCTCCACTATTATAGTTTACAACAGAAGCATCAAACTAGTAGTCCTATTTGATACAATTGATATGTGTTGATGCATTCTGCTACCTGGCAAATCATAAGGCCCCAACGTATCATCTATAGTTCAGAAAGCTCTTAAGCAGTTTTCAGAAGCCTTATATTTATTACTTTTGATTTCATTACTCAACAATAGTTATTTTAAACATATGTAAAATCACAGATGTCATGCTTTTATTTTAAACTTGATAAGAATTACTCTTGAGAAAAATGAGGTTAAGTAGAAAAAAGAAAAAAGATCCATACAAAAGAAAATAAAAAAGACGAAAAATCCTCCTTGTAAAACCTCAAATTCATTGGCTCTTCCCCCAGTCCCCATATTTGAGATTCCTAACGGGAAAAATGAGACAACTAACCTCTGACTACTGAAATCTCACTTCTAGCTTCAGCCACATACGTTCATGAAAAGTAATTACTGGATTTTTCTGGATCATAATATGTCACTTTTACAGACCCTTACAAAGGGTATTGATATGAAAACTCTAGACCATGCAATTATAGTCCCTGAGCTAGAAGTGCTACAAAAGGATTCTACTGTGCCGCAATGCAAGTAACAGATAACTGTTTAAGATAGAAGCATTCTAAAAGACCAGGATTTCTGACAGATAATAGTTTTCATATTCTAGGAGTTTTGTATACCCTGTTGTGAATCTCTTTTTATTTATTTATTATTATCATTCCTTAAAGTTTGCTTTCGTTCTTCCAAGCTCTGGCTCTTTAAACTTTAAGCTTTTAAGCTCTGGTTCTTTAAGCTTTAAGCTTTTATGCTCTGGCTCTTTTAATCTTTGGTTCTTTTTAGCTCTGAAATGCTTCTTTTAAGTTTTGTTAATAGAAAGTCTTGAGTAAATAGAGACAATCTTTGTTTCGAGATTTTAAAAATTTCGGATAAGATTTATAAAATGCTTTTGGTAATGAATTCGGTAATTTCTAAAATCAATGAATTCGGTAATTTCGGTAATTTCTAAAATCAGCTCTATTATGTTTGATTACATCAAAAGGATGAATCTTAAAATACTTATAAACAATTTTCTGATAACAGTTTGTGGGCAAAATATTGTCTAGGAATTTGGTATCTGTCTAGCACCTGGTCAATAGAGCTAATTACCTATTCAGAGGTTACCTATGATCAGAACAATAATA
>JAAAKL020005065.1:0-19899 GCA_010016065.2 Carybdea cf. marsupialis auct. non (Linnaeus, 1758)
TTAATCCGTTTACTGCCCCCCCTCTAACCCCCCCCTCCCAACAAAACCCCCTTATCAGTCCCATCCCCCCCCTGCCTTCATTTCTTCCGGGCGGTGGGGGGGGGGGGGGTAAAGTAGGGCGGACATGATCACCAATTAAGAACCACTGGTTTAAGCCGTTTACAGATCTTACATAATTTCACCGGGTTTTTTGATAACACTCGTGGCATGGAACGGTCCGTTTTAGATCCAATAGTGCATATTCTCAGAGCTGTATGACGATTCTTTATCAACAGTTCCTTACACTGGACCAATGTACGGTTACATTAAGTCCGTTAAGATTTCAAGATGTTTTAAATACCTGTATGAACAAAAACTGTACCTTTAGAGCGGTTCTTAAAAACATTGTCGTTTCCTCTCGGATATTAAATCGATTGTACTCATCACGAACTGCGGTAAAAGATCTTATCTACCTATGTAGCCATAAGAGGCAATTTCATAGTGATAACGCACGGTATTAGTGTCTTAATAAATCTATTTAATAAATACAATATCATTCAGAAGAGAGGGGTTGAAATTGTCAGGTATGAAAAATTACTAATGAAAGGAGAAATATGTCAAGAGCAATGGATGACAATGGTCACTCCTTATAGTGCTACTATATCTCAGAAATTATAAAATCATTCCCCTGCGCGTTTCTTTTTTAGAATCGAGCCAAAATCATTCCTTAGGCCAATTCAAGTTTTGGAGAGGAGGTTAAACTAACCTGGCGATGGCTTCATCGGCGATGAAAGGTTGAAATTAATTGTACATTCTCGAGGTGTCTGTTGAGTACTATCCGACAACGGAAATCCAAGCTTCATGGCTTCGTCTTGATTTTCTGGAAGGTAAAATCCCATGCGCGCAAGAGCATGGCAGTCCTCATCATCTCTAATTCTCAGCATCGCCTGGCCTTCTTCCTCACTAGAGCGCAAAAAAGAGAGAGATTCAATTGATTATGTTGGACGCAGCCGAGGACCACTACTGAAACACCGTACACTAAGAAGTGCAGTGCTGAAATGAGAGAACCAAAAATTACGTATAGACAAACAAGGGAGAACGAGAGATGAGAAATGATTTCATTAAAACGCAGCCAAAAAACAGAGACCGGAAAAGGAAGGAAGAAAGAAAGGAAGGAAAAAGGAAAAAAGAAAGGAAGAAGGGAGGAACGAAAGAAAGGAAAGAAGGAAGGAAGAAAGGAAGAAAGAAAGACAGGAAGAAAGAAAGGAAGAAAGACAGGAAGAAAGAAAGGAAGAAAGACAGGAAGAAAGAAAGGAAGAAAGAAAGGAAGAAAGAAAGGAAGAAAGAAAGGAAGGAAGGAGCAAAGGAGGGCGGAAAGGAAGTGAGGATAGAAGAAAGAAGGGAGGGATGATAATGCAAACAAGAAGAGGGTGGGATTCAGGGAAAGTGCGGCAACGGAAGTAATTACGGGCGACCGAAGGAAAGAATAAAAATGCAAACATGCTCCAGTAAAAACTTAAAACCACCACATCAAGAGCACCACGGGCAGCCTTGCAATGTTTGTTAACACTAGATGTTGACTAATAGAATCAAGAAAATCGTGAAGAAAGTCGAAGAAATTAAAGAATTAAATGAAGCATCGCGCTAAAAAAACATCTTTGACCGAGACCTACTGCATATGAACGATTTTGTAAACAATAGGTCTTTCTCACTTTGAATAACTATAGTTTATATCGACGCCAAAAGCTACTACCTGAGATCTTCTTTTCATTCCTTGGATTTCAACAGATCTAAATTTCGCTTTAAGACCGTGTCTTCAGAGTGAGCTGGAGATTTCAAGCAAGTTTGGCCAGGGTAACAACAAGAAATTATCCTGCAGTAGTGCAGTTTGTGTCCCAGAACAACTGATCTCAACATAATCAGTAATAGATGCCTTGACAACAACACGACTTACGGGACTTTTAAGTTTCACAATAATAGCAAGCACACGCGTAGTGTGCTATCATTTCTGTCACGACTAGACAGCTTAGTAACATGATCTGATTGGCCAAGATGTGAATCAAATAGGCCAAATTTGGTACAACGAACATCTATCACTTGATATGAGCAGTTCCGACTAGTACATGCAAATAGTATGGCACGCCTATAATAAAAACATCCTGCGCCCTAGCTGATAATTAAGTACCGTGCAAGGACACAGCACTCAGTAGTAAGATGGCACGTTTGCGAGGGCAAGTCTAAAGACCAAACGTAATGCTACCCTAATCCACACTTTCATATCAAAGTCTCAAACATACAAACATTATAACTAAATGCTTTCAAACCTCAAAATCTCAATGAAAAAGAGGGAAAATGCGGTTTGCGTGATCTTCCCTCGTTCCTGAAACAGATACCTAGCTACCCTCTCATACCCAACTGTTGGGGAGGGTTCAGAGGCTAAGGGCATGTGACGTCCTCTCAAATTATTACAGGCATGTAGTGATTATTTTTAGTGAGAGGAGTGAAGGAATCCCTTAATATCCGTACATTCAGGGGTTGTCACATTTTCAAATATTACCTATATATCTTGAACAGCTCTTTCCATTTCTATTTATCAAATGGTTTAAGGATGTCTTATCACAGACTCATCTGTAATTGGTCCCCTCTTTAATGGCAACACACGTACCTAGTAGTCAAGTGATCTGTTCTCTCCTATGCTACGAGAAATTTACCCGAATAAACTTAGTAGCTAAACGTCAGCATTCATACTCAGACTTACTTGTAACTTAAAGGAGAACGGGTCCTACCAAAATTTCATCTCAACTCTACCCAATTGCAAGGCTAACCAACGTTTAAGGCTAACCCTCGTCACTAACTCTCCCAGTTGAGCCCGCCGTAGCTTCCAAGCTCACTAACAAACGCTCATAATACCGATTTTGTTGTCAAGTAACCAAGCCCTTTATAGCGCCCCTCCTGCGCTTTAATTAGACGCGAATAAGCAAGTTTGATGCCAGGACCTTAACATACACAATAAAAGCTACGGTGTAACAAAAAAGAAAACAAAAACATGCAGAGTTCATAGGTATGCAACTGATCTTAACTCCCCCAAACCTGTTTCTACCATGAAAGCTTACAGTGGTACAATATAAGTTTGTTTTTTACCACCAGTTGTGGCAATTCTCAACCCTCCCTTATGAACGGAATTTAGATAATACAACACACTGTCGTTTAGTCAGCTTAGAGCGATGTTCTCAAGTCTGCAAAGGTTGCGGCAAACTATATAATGGGGGCACATAATGGAGCAATTCTTGCATGGAAGATAGCTCAGCTGGCCTGTAATCCAGTGAAAGAACACAAAATTTATGGGCTTTGCCTTAGAACAAAACCTTGAACTTGAACTCTGAATGGATTGCGGTCGGAAACCAATTTCTATTCTTCTCGCCACTTATTTCTATTGGAACACAGATTTTAACAGAGAACAAGCGGCGAGAATGTTGTGTCAGGATACAATAGGTATATACACTCAGATCTCAATCGAGTGAGCATACAACTCAAAGCCTTAAGACTCCACGGGTTCATGCACGCGAACCGCTAAGGTCGAACTAGCACGTACTCGCAGAAATTCTTGTCGTGCAGTTAAACATGTGATATCCTTAAAAGTAGGTCAACTAGATCAGAAACAATCCAAAAATACTCCGTAAATAAACTGGTTAACTAAGCAAGAGGAACGTCTAGTGTTACGTCATCAAAAAGACATGTAAAGGGAACAATAATGTATGTAGTTTTCTGTAGTCATGACTAATTGGGTTTGGCCATTAAAATGTATGAAAATTTCCCTCCCTTGGAAAATCTTAACGAAGAAGTGACTTCCAAATACGTTTATGAAGTATCTGTGACGTGAAGTATTATCTTGATGAAAATTACTAAGAATTGCACGTCATAGCAAAATTATGGTGTATACAATAGTGTGGCTATATATCTCTATAGACATAGATATAGGTATATAGATATATACAAATGTGCGCGCAGCATTACAATTGTAAACAGCAAATACTCGGGCCAACCGAAGTTTGGGACTTTGTAGGGTTAAGTATCGTACCGTGGTCTGTCTACACAGTCTATACACGCCGGATAAGATGCAGCTTCAGTCCCTGCCTTTGACTGCCAGCGAGCGCATCTTTCACAGAGGCGTGACCCGTCACCATGCATCTTTCCGTTAAATGAATTGACCACATAGCCAGACAATAGTTTCCAGATAGATCAAATTAATTCGGAACTTCTTTGGATATACAGCAAATTAGCACACCCTCTGTTGTCGTTGCCTGTTGTCGAAGACACGAACGAAAACTATCCTCCTTTAATAGGTTTAACATGCGTTATCAGTCTCATCAGTCTCTTTACTTTGACGGCAACGTCATTTCACATGCCTCTAAGGATATGAAACTTTTCCAAATGAATTTAAACTATCTGATATTAAATGCCTTACATTTTACCATACAACATTTCTGCAGTTTATCGGACAAGTAAGGTTTATCTGCATGGAGCTCTGATGGCAAGAATTTCGGGTTGAAGACAAGCAAACGTCTTATCACTATAGTGAAGCCTCCGAGTCCCTCTGTCTCCCTTAACGCATTGGCGTAACAATAGGTGGATTGAGGGTACATAAATAAATCAGACTAAATAAATAAATAATTTTAACATTCTTTCTTGTTCTTTATAATTTTTTTGCTGTTCAGCTGTTCAGTAAAAATATATGTAACAAACAGTTCTAGTGACAGCTCCCCTCCTCCCCAATGCATTATCTAGTAGTAACACCCTTGTTTAAATAAAATTGATGTTAAGTATACATGTTCAAAGTGGCCATCGGATATGCCGTCCGTTAGAAGGTCAGCCGAGTACAATCCTATTTTATCCTTGTTGAACAGAGGTCAATGCTTCACCACAGAAAAGGCCTTCGTATGACTCTTGACATTACAGAAAGACAGAGTCACTGCAGAGAAAGTAATCCGGAGAGCTGGTTCACAAAGACTACAGTACATCGTCTTGTGGCATAAACTGACACTCGCTAGATATAACCTCCGTCTACTCTAATGCTAAATGAGGCTATGTCATTGGGAATGATCACAAGAAAGAGGCATGCGATCCAGTTCGATAAGGTTCGAACATGTGCATATGGGGTAAAACCTCCCAAAAATTCCGGAAGCGAAAAAAGAGTCTCACTGCTCTGTGTACCGCGTACGATAGTGGAAGTAAATAATACATGTAAACAAAAACAGAGGACGTAAAGGGCCAGAATTCCCTTTCTTTTCCGAATTAGAGTTTATTTTCAACACAACTTAGAATCAATCGACAGCGAGCCCCCTGGAAAATGCGTTGAGTGGATTCGAATTACTAAATGCTTTTGAACAGACACCGATCGAAAAAATTGTCTGCAGTAGAGAAAAAACTTTTCGCAGAGAAATTATAAGACAGGGAAGAATATCAATACGAAGCTAAAACTAACAGGTATACGAGACACGCCCTTTCGTTCTATTTGGATGCATGCAACTTTTAAACGGATATTTCATTTGTGTTGTTGACAATATACACGAATCTTCTACGTTCTTGGTAGTTCTTAACACCCATCGTGCTTTCCAATAGATGTCGGCTAAATACTGGGTCGCGTTTACTAACTACTGTCGCCAGCGAAAACATTTTGAATTGATTCCGCTTCAAGTTTTCTACCAAACGCTTTGAATCACATTTCAATAAATCATCGATATCGTATCCTCCACATGGTTCGAATTATCGTCTCACAATTCGCAGTTTGTGATGCCATTAGCAAATTCCCGCAACCTGCGAAGCGGTTTTTACGATTTTGAACATTTCGCGAAGCTAATCTTAATGACCAGTAACCTGGCGCTTTCTAAGCTTGCATATTCGTGGGGGAAAAGGCAAAATCGTTCTCGAGCGACATTCCAATCCTGCACCAATTTGTTTGTGGTACCCGAACAGAGAAGCAGTGAATTATATTCAATAAAGTAATGTATGCTTTGGAACAGTAACGAATCCACGCTTGCTTACCTCATCAGCCTGTTTGTTGTCACTACAAAGTCAGGTCGAGCATGCTTATAAAGGACTCTGGCATATCCACAGACCCAAGACCACTCGTTGTTTTTGTTTAGTAAACGAAATGTAGCAAGTGTTGTCTTTCCCACAGTGATAACTACATCGGGAGAACGAGAATTCAGTTATTCGTTATTTGGTTTACTATAAATCATAATACCTCATACAAAAATGACACTAGCCGACTTCTAGCCACTGATCTCTAAAAAAAGACTGGATCGAGTTTCGCTGAAGAGCAACAGCGAAAAAGTGTAGTCACGACCACTGCGCCCCCCTCCCCTATCTGATCAGATCAAGCATCAGATGGTGACCACTGATCTCTAAAAAAGACTGGGTAGAGCTTCCCATTGTTTCCAACTACGAAAAAGTGTAGTCACGAGTACTGACCCCCATTAGTTACAATAGCGTGGGGAGGTCGGCCATATTACGTAACATTGTTTTTAAGCTTTGTTTGATGGGGACTGAAATGGCGTCCAACCACTGACCTCACTTGAGACAGAAGATGCTCAATCCAGTATTTTGGTAGAGATCAGTGCTTCTAGCCGCTAAAATCGTTATGGATTAAGTGTGGCAATATTACAGAGAAATACAGACTTTTAAGTCTCGGACAAAGAAAGGCAGCAAAATTTAAAATACAAAATTAAGTCTTGAAACATTACAGGATTTAGGGTAGTGGACTGTGAGTTTACACAATAATTATGTTGTAACATATCATTTACCCAATCAACAATATTTAATCATTTATGTATTAAATTATCGAAGAAAAAGTTGCTTTCAATGATTTGAGACACTTTCTATACGACATACAAGATCTTCTATGCTAGCAATATTAAATAGGTTGGAAACACATAAAAAAATACAGAAGAAAAGAGTTGTGTGTTGTGTAAATAATAATCGTAAATAACAAATATTTTACTTCATAACAAATAAATAATACTGCTAAATATTTTGGCGCTTGTCAACTCAGTTGATGCCATTGATGATAGATATTTGTCATGTCTTGAGTCGTAAAAAAGATTTCTACTCAAGACATGAGAAATATCTAACATCAAGTAGAAAATAAACAAGACACCGCAAGTTAAAACTTGACTCCAGTTAAAAAAGAAAGATTGCATCAAAAATCCGAATGTAGCATGCCATTTTAAGAATTTTCCTACTACTATCAATGTGCCATCGTGATTGAGTTGAATTAGCCCTTTCATCAGTTCATAGCAGATCTGATAAAGTCTTGCTATTAGACGAAAAAGTTGTCATAATCAAAATTTCATGATTGGCCTCTCTCTCTATAGAAATTGATGATTTCAGCCTCATTGTACACATAATTGTGCATTTAAACCCTACGTTTCAAGTCTAGGGAAACATGATCATGTACATAGTTTGAAGATTTCGCCTGATCCGTTTTACTTGCGATAAAAACTGGGATATTTTGGGCCTGAATTAGGAACATGGCCAAAACCAGTGACGGGCACTTGAAGACAATGGGGGGAGTAATCACTCCCCAATAATTGTGCTTCGAAAATATAAAAGGGTTTATGATCCATAGATGAGTCATTAGTTAAGCTAACAAATTTTAGGAAGAATATTTCATTACTTGATCAACATCCACCGCTCCTTCAGCATCCTTTCTCATTTAACAAATGAAACGATGGGTATGATCTTGTTGGCAAGTCAAAATTAGCATTCGCCCCTCCCCCGCACTACACTAGCAAGTGTTCATTCACAGAGGCATCATATAATTTAACATCATTGGTAAACTCCTGTGATGGCCCAAATGGTGAAAATGTGGCCCGTTCTCTTTCATAAACACAGTGGTTAAGTAGAGATCCCGTCTTGGTTCCGTTCATTGGCTTGTGTAAGCGGCTGCGAAGTCAAAAAGTGCCTGAGGATTACATCATAGATACCAAGTTATGATTAAGAGTGTTACTTAGTCAATCCGGATGATGTAAAGAGGCAGACAGTGACTTTTTCATTTCCAATATAGGTGAACTGAAAATAAAAGGCAACTCACTTTCTGTGTGTTTACAGCGAAGATGTTGAAGATCTGCTCTATGAACCATCACATAGCTTGATCGCCCAAACAAATCTTTCTTTGTATAACCAAAAAACTCCTTCCCTCTAAAAAGGTCAAGAACAACAAAGATTAAAACTTAAATTACGGGATCTGGTGTTATCCTTGACGTCATCTCAGATAGAAACAGTTACTTTTCACAACGAAAAGAATGCATGACAACTTGAGATGACAGTTGGGTTGCCGAAGCTAACCGAAGTACACGTAACAACGCTTCTTTTGCTAAAAGGCAACATGCAAGCGAACGTGCGTACCAAGAATGACTTTAAGATTACAAGCTAATACTAAAAAATACTCAGTCAAACCTTCAAAGAAAGGGTAAGGAATCTTCCCTCTATTTAGCAACTACATTGTTCAGTAATCAGTTGTAGACGACAAGGATTGACTCGATTAAAGAGAAAATGTATATCCTAATGCGCACTATAGAAAGCCCCCCCCCCCCCCCCCCCCCGGGTGAAGCGGCTGACACTTAACACTTTCACTGTTACATCAAGTCTAAAATAATATGGATACAGGGCACTATTTACAACCAGTTTTAAAAACAAAATGCTGTAAATCACCCCATGTCAAAAATTACGAAACAATTTTACCCTTTTACCTGGCATCCATATCCAAGAAGCTGAGATCTAATCGATTTTTGCTACAAAACAGGGTACTCTTCATACGAATTTCCAAGATTGAATGGGATGATCTAGCAGGAGTGCAGACGGCGAACAGTGCTTTCTGTGGTTTCTTGGTGTCTGGATCCATATCAAGCTCTCTCAGTGTTCCGGCAATTTTAAATGGCTAAAAAATATCAGATCAACACTGACATTAGGATGCTTATTTCATCAAAGTGGCGGGCTTTTTGTCGATGTCAAAATAAGATGCAGCGTCTCTTAGGCTACCTGACAAGCCTACTCTGTGAGGCCTGCCAAGCTCCTTAGACCTTCTTAAACCTTTCCCGAGCTTTTTGGCTACGCACAACGTGATATGATCTAGCCTGGATTTAAACAAAAACACAGCTCTCTGAAGTAAACGGCGTCCTGGTCAAACTCGCATGGATTGTCTAAGCAATGTCATCAACGAGTAACATGTTTTGTTTTGCGATTTGTTCCGTGTGAACCTAGGTGTTGATATATCAATAAACTTGTATTTGACACTTAAGTAGTAATTACACTAAAATATTATTAAAGTGAAGGACTGCATCTGCTTCGGGCGCATAAACCGTTTGGTTACGGTTAAAACAAAAACTCTTTCCTAGCATCGAACAAAACTTAGGCTCAAAATCATATCTGGACATATGAGGCTACAAGCTAGCTACGATCTTAGATTTTCTTAGGTTAAACAATCCTTAAAATCGTAGAAAAATGACCTGAATAGTGCAGAACACATGCTCAAGGAAAGAAGCTTTCATTACAGGCATTATTTAGTTTCTGCTGATCTCCGTGGAAACACACGGAGCTGTGCTATATAACTTTCAAAAATCTCTGTTTTCAAATTCGACGCTTTGGGTTGACGGGGTATGCCCATCGTTTGCAAAAAGCCAAGTCCTCGATTGTAGTAGCTAACAAAGCGACATTTGCTGATAGATTCAAACATTTGTAAGACAGACGCAACTGCAAACAACCAAATTTCAAATCATGCGCAAAAGAGTAGTTAAAACAACTCAAACTCAAACAAATAAAAAAAATCATTTCATAGCTTCTTCTCTCTTAAAACATATACGGTGTCTGACAATTGCGGTCAAAGAAGCGACGAGGGCCTGAAAATGATTTTACTATAGGTCGTATGACTTATTGATCTTTGTTCTGGTTAGTTCATTGGAAGCCATAGTTGCTTGGCAACAAAACTGATCAGATCTTCAAGCTACGGCAGCTTATGATCAGGCTATAAGAGGCCGGTTATCGTTCATGTATGAAACATAAAGTGTCCTGAACGTAGCATTAAGATGCTGTCTCCTGACAACTAGGATTGAACCAACATGACCAAAAAAAAGTTTTGTAACAATAAACTATAATCAGTGCACTGTTCCTAGCATATTTCCTGTAGGCAACTGTTTGATTACCATCATATTCGATTAGTTACCAACCTTGTTACTTGGTCCAAGCCTAACTTCATACCTCGTAGCGATTCAACTAATTTGGGATGAACCTGAGCGTAAGTCAGTAAAAAGAACAACCATTGAATCAAAAACGAGGTCAAAGGCATCCTCTAACCTCATTTCATTTGCCGGAATGTTGTGTTTGTACATCTGCTTACGTGTATGCCTTATGTATGAAAGGATTTAAATGTTAGCTACGATACTTCGCTAGTCCATTTCTGTTACTTATCTTTATGCCACTGTGTTGCAGTGAATATTAAGTAGCTTGGGGTGTAGTAGGGAGGGAGGCATCCCTAAAGACTTTACTCCGGGAAAAACTGACCGAAAAACGGCTGTTACAAATGCTCTTCGTAGTTAAGAGCTACTTATTGAATTCCCGTTCTACAAAAAGCCACTTTTCGCTACTTTAAAAGAATCTTGTTCTTAACAATCATCAACCCATACTAATTACCGTCAGCAATAATATCAATAAATACAGACCAGGGGTACAATAAGTAAGAAAACTGTACACACCCTGTACATGTCGGACGAGCTCGTATTCAGCACACTCTTCATACGCACGACCAGTTCCCTAGTAACTGGTTCTTCATCTAAAAAAGGAAACATTCACACCAAAAATTAGCCATCTGATGTCGAGGTTTCATAGTGACTGAAGCAACTTACTCATAATCCGTGGGTTAGGCCATAACAGGTTCGAGTTACAGGGTATGGGCTCTAATGTGCGACACTGTACCGAAGTATAAAATTGGGACGTGGCTGTGATAGCAAAGAAACGAAAGCACCGTGTATGGTTGCTATCTATCTATACTCAACAGGAAGTGGATAATGAAAAATTCGGCCTGATCTGCGGTATAAGTGTAGGTTGTAAAGCGTGTTAGCATAGAAAGGAAACTGTGAAAATGTAGCACATTTGTTAAATTTATCCAATCTACCAGGGTAAATAAAATGCCTAACGTTTAAAGGAACTTGAGAAAACACTCGTTTTTGCTTATAACGATGAGTGTGTCAAACAATTTAAATTCTGATTTCTCCACTGATGAATCACGTTTGTCTTTTCCTCTATGATAATACAAGTACTTGAGTGCTTGCACTTTACAAGATCGTGTTTAAAGTTGATTACATTTGTGATTGATGCGTCTCGCGAAATATTCAGAGGACACCGGACTCGGTTTCGGCAGATATCATTTGTGCTTCACTTGAACAAGTGTAGCTTAAGTGCCTCATCTATACATAAGCCCTATTTCCGTAGGAGGTGCGGCCCATAAAGCACCCTATGATTTAAAGCAGAAAGTGATGTCCGACGAACATTCTATCAAGACGACTTGACTACAATGTTTTATGGCGTCAATGTTTCAAGAGACCAAAATTTCTTAATTTGCTTTGAAGATGTGTTTAACATACACTTTTGAAAAGAGATGCTCATGAGGTGTGCGATGGATGAAAGTTTGGAAGAGTTATTACTGTTTTCGTCATGGATGTTGTTTCAACAATAAACTTAGTACGAAACCCGCTTTCCCGCCAAAGGGCATAAAAATTCCACTTCATCCTCGAAGACTCACTTTATCAGAAGACATATAGTCTGCCAGCTTTATAATGCGTGGGAGTAATCCCAAACCCTTGCTGGAATATGAAGCTAGCTTTCACCCTACAGTATTCAAGGGATACACGTACACCTTACACCGTTTACGTCGTTTATACTGGGTATTTTCTAGGCCTATTGTCTGGTGAAATTTTCTGGGAAACGGAATTTGTTTCTGAGCTACTGCTTCTCACTGATATTTGCTACCAAATCGTGTTGAATTTGTCGAGTGAATTTATTTAAAAAAACTAAAAGACCTTTTCTTCTGCATTATAATGATGATGAAACTCAAGAAAACTTTTCTTCCAGTGTTACTATCTACGACCGTCGTGACACGCTAAGTGCAATAATTCTAGATAACTCCATTCATCACTTTAAGAAAGATGCAAAATTAGACAGATGGTATTTAATTTGTTTCGCGCTGGACTCGCAGTGGGGCACTGCGTGACTGTTAATGACAAACACTGGGGAGCGTTTTGTCGCGTAGTGGTAGATACATTATGAGATTAAGAATTACTGTGATTTTGATATCAGAGAACGGACGAAGAAACTAAGTTGAAAAGGTGGAAAAGAATTCCCAAAGAGAACATAATAGCAAACATTAAGAAAAGTCATGCATCGATTTGTCTCTTCATAGCCATCTCATTGAAGCATGAATATAATGACTATAACTGTGTTAGTTCACCTTTTTCCTGGGCATCTCCTATTGAACCTCTATTGTCCACAAGTTCCACTATCTATTGGAAGACGGATGAGAAATTATGTACAATGACGCAGTGGACGATATCACAATCAAGAGTATGCATGCACGTGATGATGTAAGTTGCGTATCACCGAGTCGGTCAATATTTTATTACAGTACGCACGGAATATGTATGTCAGGTGTAGGCTTCCGTTGGTCCGTTCTTTTGTCCGCCTGATTTTTAACAATTTTACTTGATGCCTATATTTTACATCGCTTAGGCTAGGCCCTCGCAACCTATTAAATGTCGGACATTCCATACTATAAGTTGCAATGCGGAATATTACAAAATTGTTCAGCCTGTTCTTTGTACATTTATCAACGACTTAACCCTTCCATATCCTATTATTAGCGACCATTATGATATTTGCAACAATAATTCTGGGCTAAATTTCTTTGGTGTCATTAAGGTGCTTCAAACTCATTCGCAACTTCAACTCTTCTATTTTTCAGGGCAGTGCATACCTCTTCATGTAAATTACCTTGCTTATGTATCAATTAAGTTCCCATATTGCTTATAAATTAACATTTCCTTCGTTCAACTATTACAACGTCACTACAAAATTCTGACCTCCAAATTCTCTGGGTTTTCCCTAAGATTTTAGCCAAATTTTTCAAAGATTTTATGAGACTAATATAGATCAAAATGCTGCAAAACAACATTATTGTACTATAAACATTGTTTGTTTTCTTTAATCTGCAATAACTCGTGAAATTATTTAACTGTATAAATGGGACCTGTAACTTCATGATTATATTTAAAAAGTATTTGATGAACAGTTCATCGTATATGTATACAATTGAATATCACAAGACCAAAACAAAGTAATCAGTAGTTAAAACATAAATAACGGAGTCAACTGACGAGATAATACGATCTTTATTGGACGAAACACAAGTTTCCCATACCTTGGGTGTTGATTGAACACAGCTTAAGTTGGTTCTAAGCTCCTCATGGTCGTCTTCATGTACCAGCGTAAACAAACTTTGATGAAGTGTCTGTGACTGTTGGCAACAAGATGACAAAATAAGTGTTACACTTATATCACAACTTATAAATTGGAGGTCTCCAACAATGTATTCAACCTGTTTTTCTTAAAATTGTAGAAAGTTTAACGAGGATATAAATCATTTGAGCACTGTTCGCTGCTAATGGCTCCAGAAACAATTTAGCAATAATTGCTAGCCTCTGTGGAAAGGAAAATTACAAAGTGAACAAAGAAAAAATACACGTACTGTACAAAATGTAAGATTTGTGGCCGAAATGAAGTCGACAGTCGAATGATGTTTTGTACCCGTCAAGAAGGAACTTCCCGCAAGGGAGAAAAATTCGCGAATGGGAGGAAATGGCCACAGAAAAAAACAAACTGCAGTATGGTAACATTTTGTTTGCCATAAAAATACAATATTCTAGCAAAACGTCTAAACATATTGTTCTTAAAATGTTCGGAGTTATAAAGACATATGAACTCAGAAATTAAGTTCAATTTTACGGAGGAAAAAATATATTCTCCACTAATTGTAACACAAAACTGCTGCAAGTTTACTTTCATTTCCTTTTATTATGTCTAACCATTTCATTTGTTTGATAGCACTGCGAATATCTTTTCTGAAAAGTGATACAAATTTCAGAACTACAACTACATCAGTCTCATCCTTAGGTGTCCCTGACGAAAATACTTTACGTTCAAAAGTAGCGGCTCTTATCATAAAAAGTATCTCTATTAAAGAGACTATCTATCCCAGAGGAATTATTTTTACCAATAAATCTCTTTGCACTTATAACAATAGTAAGTGTCCCTTCCCTATAATGTTAAATAAAGTTATAAAGAAATAACAATAACACTCCCACGTGGTTATAGAGTTGCCTAAACGTCACCTGTAGATGATGTATTAATGACTTCAGTATGGCAAGAATGGGTAAACGCACACAGAAAATAATGTTCTAAACCCAATGCACGAAAGTATGAAACGACAAGGAAGCTGTTCGAGGGGCATACATTAAAATGGCACACACTTTTAGGTTCCATAGCGAGTACCCCTTGGAAAAGTTTGACTTCTCAACCGCTTGAAAGAAACTCCTGACTCGGATAAAATTTTATTATGTTAAAACAAAAACAAGGACGTTGATATAGCACGGGCGTTTAATACGTTCTCAAGTGTTTAAGACTAGTTTTTTTCTATGCGAATCTGAAACACCTGTTCAACCGTCCCGAACTGAACATTGAAGGCCCGAAAATTACCACTTGTCATTAACGAGCCAAAACTTCCTTCTCTCTAAACATCTCTGCCAAACTTGAATAAATCGAACTAAACACCCCAGCCAGAGACAGCGTTCGTAAGCTGCAATCCAAGCAGAACGTGGCAGGTTGCATAATTCTTACGGTAGCTGCCATGCTGTGACTTTCTGTTTCCCACCATAAAGACCTCAGTCGGTTTCTTTCACCCGACTGCCACAATAACGCTAGTTCCTTCTGCAAGATCATATTAACTTGTCTTTCCACACTGTGACAAACGAATCGTAACTGTTGCCATATATTAAATGCGGGTTTTTCTTCACTGCCGAGGTTTACTTTGGTCACCACTAAGAACAATATGTTCATGTTACATACGTCTTGTGAACTGAAAGCACTGATCTCTAAAAAACACTGGATCGAGCATCTTCCGTCTGAAAGAGAGGTCAGTCGTTGGACGCCATTTCAGTCCCGATGACACAAAGCAACATGGCTGACTTTCCCGCGCTATTTTAACTAACTGGGGCCAGTACTTGTGACTACACTTTTTCGTAGTTGGAAACAATGGGAAGCTCGATCCAGTCTTTATGTTCACGTGTATACGAAGCTTGATGTTCCGCGGCCCAGTGGCTGAGAAATAATGCAATAGCGTAAACATGTTCAACAAATTTGCTTTACGTATAAATCTCTCTGTTCAGCAAAACCTGCAAATCCTGGACATCTCCCTGATTTTATCTCTTACAAGTAAGATAACAGAAAGCAACCAGCTGGGTATGTGTCACCTTCGCTATTTTTAGTGTTCGACTAAGCCTGCCAGATTTTCTCACGACTGAGTCAATTCCAAATTAATCTACCACAAAAATTAAATTAATGTATGTGCTACCAATTTCTGCTCCATAAACCAAACGCTGACAATCATAAAACATCTATTAACGTGCCTTTCATGTCCAAGAGGGTACTATTATTAACTATTTAAATAGGAATACAAGAAAACGTAGATCTTCTCCTTTTTTCAACGATGTAAACCGTAGGGCCACTTGACGTGAACAGAAGCTTCTAATTCAAACTTACGAAACACTTATTGTACACTAAATAAGCCTTGTTCACTCAGGATAGGCTTTACATGTTACATTGTTAGGCAAATGGTTTTGATATTGGTATTCCACATTGTATAACCATCCGCTTTCGCCCATGGACTCTTATATACTTATCAGATTCTTTTGTTACTTAATAGATTCTATCAGTGGTAACAAAGTTTCTTTCGAAGATAACACTTTCCGTAAGATATCGACTTCTCTGATCAGACAATGGTGACCGTAAACACGTAGCGACATTAACGAAAAAGACAGAACATCCCGTTAAATATTCGCAGAGATGATAATTACTTCGATAACAGATATAGGAAATCTATCGGAAGAAATCCCTAATGTGGGGTGAGTGAGGAAAGGTCTGCTTTTCCTAAATTACTTGATTCGCAAATAGGTAAAGATTCCAAGGTGTAGCTGTTGAAACTGTGATGCTAAGCGTCCGTGAGGAGTGAGTGACTCAGTAAAAACATGCTGTGAACCACAAGAAACATTAGAAAACATCAGAAATAGACTGGTAAAACCTTGTAGAATTATAGAAGTTCTCAGGTATAAGGACAAAATCAAACCAAAACATATGCCCGTTTGTCCTTTTCCCAGTCAATCCTTTACTCCCATGCCTTCCCTATCACCAAAACATAACTTTCGCAGTGTTTTCCTACTTTCGTATTACATAACCGAACAACATAAGACACCAGGGAAAAGACTGGAACCGTGCGTTGGCCCTTACAACCGGTAATATTGGAACCGCATCAACAGATCGCGACGCCATACTACGCCGTCTCTGCTGCGACAGTGGACCCAATCAACGATAAACCGTAAAATTAAAAAAGAAAGTTAGAAAGTAGGAGAAGATACAAATAGCTGGCCTCGAACCCCTATCAAATGAATCGAACTTTGCCCTCTCACAGTTCTATTAAACATGCACAGCACTAGCCCAGAATATGTTGGATATGACGATGTTTCATCTACCATTCGAGAAGTCCTAGCCGTGCTTAAAGCGTACAATTTCCCAGTTGCAGACAATTCATGATCACTGACTTGGCCGGGTGCTTATTAAGAGACCCAGAAGGGGACACAGCATTTGTGTTGACATGGAATGCACTAAGTCCGTTGTGGCTGCATTAAAGTGTACCTTCAGTGGTCAGAAAGTTTTTGATATTTTGTTCATTTTGTTTCAGGGAATCGAACTGCCACGTTAGTTTGGGTCTCACGTACAGTTTCCCGTAGTAATACGTGATTCTTTAACGAATTTTTTTCAGAACGAGGCAATTTTTGACGTCATAAGGAACAAATCTGTCGTCATAAGGAACAGGGAAGTTCAGTTATTGATACTGAAGAGCTCAGGACGAGGCAAACATGTCAGTGGCCAGTAGTGCAATTATTGAGCTCTTTTTCACGGTTTTACGTGAAGTCCACTCAAAGTACGGCAAAAAGAATAGACGGAGGCTTTTTAGGTCAGTACAATAAACAAAGTACCAAGAAAAATTCTGACCACTGGAGGTACATATCAAAGGACAAGCAGTCAGGGCTGAATTCTATAAATGGGGACTTTGATAGTCAGGAACATCAGCTCTTCTTCAGATGCATTACACAATAAAGATACTTAAATTAGCTCAATTACACCCGTACCCCAACAAGGAAAACTTATCCTAATTGTTTAACTGTGATACAAAATTTGAGCGTTGTTATGAGATATGCCCAACGATAAGCTTGAACGATACATCCCGTTGACTGCACTGCGGTGAATCTTCTAATACTCTTACGTTTTCGTCCACCTTGTTGAATAGTGGCGCAAATAGTAAACAGTGAACTATGTAAGCCCCATGACACACTAAGCTACACGGAAACGGGCGAGCGCATTACTAAGTATACAGCATACAGGATTGGTAGCGAGCTACGTGCACCCTGGCTGTAAGCTACGGTAGCTTGAAGTTCAGATCAGTTCTGATTCTGAGCTACCATAGCTCGCGATGAACTAATCAAAATAAAGGGTAATAGTCACATGACACATCCCAAAACCATTGTCCGGCCTTCGACGCATTATTGATCGAAGCTAACAGACACCATATTTGATTTGAAAATGGAAGTAAGCTATGAATTGACCTTATATGTTGAGCGATGTTTGCATAGTTTCAAATGCGAGATCGTTTTGAAGCTTATTTGGCAGCATTATGTTTATCATAAAATAATCTGAAGCTAACTGAAAAATGAAGATTTGTATCTACAATCCTGGACAAATAGCAGTTAAACTTTTAGTAAACTTTGGTGAAAATGGAACAAATCACGCAAGATACTTGCCACATGAAAGGGGTGTCCAGTCCTGGTATTATTTGTTTTCTAGACCTCTCCGCTTTGCAGCGGGCAGGCCTGAAATGCAAGTGCCCAAAATGCTCGCTTTCAAACTTAACAATATTTTGGAACGAGGGTTGGGGAAACTTTCATATTTCAATGTCCGAAGTTGTAGCTACCGTGTCTTATATCATCAGCCATTCCGTCATATCCTACTTGGAGCTTTCGCAGTGAGTATTAGTTTTTCGTTTCTTTAAAAGTTCAAACAATGCAGCTCTTCACTCCAGTCTCCCTGTCAATTTCAGCTCCCGTATTTAGATATCGGCCGATGGGTTTAAGTGCAATAGAACACTATCGTGTCACGACCACTGATATCTAAAAAAGGCTAGATCGAGCTTCCTATTGTTTCCAACAGCAAAAAAGTGTAGTCACGAGTACTGGCCACCATTAGTTAAAATAGCGCGGGAAAGTCCGCCATTTGTGCACGTAAAAATAAGCAGAGTCATCGTGGGATTTGAAATATGAGCCACAGGGGCTGCGTCACGTCGTATATAAAAAATTGGCGCAGAACTCCTGTCAAAGTCCTCATGCCTCATAAAATCCTTATTCTAAAACCGTTCCTTTAAAATTGAGGTCATACAATAGGACTTAAATAAATCGCACTTTTGCTCCGTTTATCAGAGGAAATTGTGAAGATGCCACGCGCTCTCCCGTTGGATGTACTGCAGTCAAATTATTGTATTTTCTTTGAAAGGAAAATTTTTGAGAAACCTAACCGTTCACCTGTGTCTTTTAGTTACAATCACAGTTCCCTTGTTGTTTACAAATCCGAACGGAAGTGCACACTTTCCCATAATATATATAACACATGGTTTTGACCCTAGATGTTCTAGACCTTGACATTGTCTTGCTTACTCTGAGTATCCCTAAAAAATCGGCCTACACCTAGATGCCTTACCACTTTCCTCAAAAGCGTACATTTTCAAGCAGTTCCTGATACTTAGGGGACGAGGGGGAGCCGTGGCCCTCAAATAATAATGATCCGATTGCAATAAAAGGTATGAGCATTTAATTACATGTTTAACATTCATGGCTACGTCTATATTTGAGATGTTAATTATAAGAAACAATGGTCACACCTTTTGGAATGGTCAACTTCAGCCTTGCCCTCCCCTAAGACTCCCAATTTGCTAAGTGAACGCTCCTGCTTTTAAAACCCATCTGTCTCCCCTGCACTGGAAAGTTTGGATCTGCAAACAAGTCTGACGTCACAATACTCTCTACATTCCTTTGTTCTCACGCTCAACCTTTCTGTTTGTTCATAAAGACAGCGGTATGACTTCGTACTTGGATGTTTAAAGCCATCTCATTTGTCAACATTCCTGACCGAATGGGATCAGAACTAAGGCTATTATTTGGTTTTACATAGTCTAATGGTGCCTTCTTTGCACGAGTGCTGCTTTCTTCAACGAGTGGAGGTACTTCCTTCTCTCTGTCTCTTTCTGCAGGGCAAAGTGTACTATTGATAACAGGATTTTGTGCGATAGAATGACTAGGTAATACACTTTCCAATACTTCTCTTCAGATTGGGTTGTGTAACTCTCTTTCCAGTCGGCTTCCTCTCCTTCCTCTTACTTGAAGCAGGTAGCTTGTTCTTGGTAGGGCTACCTTTGGGAGCAGGTAAGGTCTTACAGTACAAGTTAAAAGGTAGTCTATTAACAACTTGGAGATTTTGGTTATTGTCAGATAGAAA
>JAAAKL020005066.1:0-19899 GCA_010016065.2 Carybdea cf. marsupialis auct. non (Linnaeus, 1758)
GGGGGGGGGGGGGGGGGGGGGGGGGGGGGGGGGGGGGGGGGGGGGGGGGGGGGGGGGGGGGGGGGGGGGGGGGGGAACAGCTTAAAATGACAAGAGGCTTTTTATCAAAAAATTGAGGTCTGGAAACAAACCGGCATGGATGGATGCCAAAGCCTAAATTAGCTGTCTTACCTTAAATGATCAATTCGTTTAACTTATGAAGGATGATGTATTGCAGTATAACAGCCACAGATATTAAGCATATCCGTAGACAGCAAGAAAACGTTCATCTTAGTGAATCCAAGAAAGGTGATTCTCATAAAAAGGGAAGCCGTTAGGAAGCAACTTTCGACAGTTTAGATGTATACCTAATACCACTGTGACATACTGAAACTAAATTGATATTATCTCAAATAACTACCAAGTACCTAGTGTACTAACTGGACAACTAAATATCCAGTAACCTTATTAAATTGTAGTTAGTAGTTTTGTTGGTTGGTTTAATTGATTACTTTGTTAATCAATTAGTAAACAAATGGTTTAGTTAGTTACTTGGCCGATTGATTGGTTGGCAAACTCTACAGTTGTGTAACTGGAGGCGTGACCCCAGCAAAAATTATTCCTAAGCCCTCCCCCCAGGAATTAACACCAGTAAACTTACTCCCACCTTTCTTCCGGGCAGCTAGGAGATTATTTCAGGTCATAGCTGGCTATTATTTCAAGGATATACTAGTGTCTTTTCACATAACCGAATCCTAAATGCCTTATGTTCTCTTCGGGTTCAAAAAGTGAGGATACTAATGCCATATAACTGCCATCAACATATTGGGCATATTTAATTTTGATATTTACATACTTTGATACTTGCAATTTTATGAAAAATGTCTTTTTTGTTGCTTTCCTAGTATTAAAGAGCACTGCTATTCAAACACTAAGTATCATCATGTATTGCTATCACTACTCAAAAGGAGAATCACATGCTAACTACTCGAAATTTAAAAACCCTGAAATTCAAGAAATATAAAAGTAATCGATAAGGAAAGAAATGTTCCAGATATCTTCCATTGATCTGGACAAGTTAAAATTGGACAATTTGCCTTGATTCGGCATAAACCATGGCGGTGCTATCAACAATTGCTAGTACTAAGGAAGCCACTGTCAAGTACTCACTCTGACATTGTAACTGTCAACTTGGGCCGACAATTAAAGAGCATAAAAATTTGTCAAGATCAAATCAGCGGCAGACAAATTTGCAAAGAAGTTTGATGTTTCGGAAAAGCTCGAATGCCCAATTCTAGGTGTGAGTAGACTTTAACTTCGTTTTGGAATTTGTTTCTGTGAGGTGATAATAGGCAAGGAAGCTTTGTTTCGTCATCCATGTTGACTACAAGTCTCGTGTTTAAGCCAAGGAGAGACCTGGTAATTATTCACCAAGGCATCTGATAGCCATAAAACTTTCGCTTCCTTATACACAGAAAGAGGATAAGAACAGAACTTACATATCTCCACAGATATTCAGTGTACGGCATCTCTCTACTTTCTTTCGACAGAAATTTCGAACTGCAGAAGTGATTATCTTTCACACCCGATTTTCTAAGTTAATAAAATTACTCAAACTGAATCAAATTTTAGAGCGTTTGCATGATAACATTCTAAATCCAAAACGTTTATCTTATTGACTTTGTTCATTTTGATACCGTTAACGTGACCTTTGGCTTCACTTACAAGAAAAGAAAGGCCTAGCTACTTCTTTGAATTTCACTTCATTCATCAATGGCAGCATGTGGACATGAGCGGGTGCCATTGTTTCAGAGAGAACTGAACTTGAAAATATCCAAAATATGTGATAATCCGCCGTTTCACGCTTATCTGGCAGAGAAAAAGAAAACGGTGTTTCGTAGCTGAAGATAACCGAGTCGTCCTACCATCTCAATGTTTCGAACCACCAGTTTAAATTGAATGTTGTAGGCCCTATTAACAGATTTCGAAAACCGTTTGCCACACAATATGTATAGTCAAACCATTACCAAACGGGTCGAAAGGAATTACTTCTTAATATAGACTGAGCTTTTCACGTTATTTATAAGAACGTGGATGAGTTTAGTGGATGTCCTGTAGCGTTCAGCCTGTTTGGTTTGAAGTAGCTCAGGTGAACTCAGTGAAATATTTTATATCCTTTCATGCTTCAACTCGGTTGTGTATCAGCCATCCTAGTCAGTGACAAATATCTTTTCGCACTAGCTTTGACTATATTAATTCAGCTACAGACCCATATTGCCATTATATTTACATATTTCTATCGCTATGTTTCTTTTTGGGGGTTTCCTATCTAGTGCGATTCAGGTTCGATTTTGAGGATTTCATTCAGCGATTCAAATTCTCGAGCAGGTATAGCGGATGGATTTGTTAATATCGAAACAGGTGAAACAGCACCTGACAACTCAAACGCTAGCCGAAGCTGGGATCTACTTCTTTTCACAAAACTACAAATTTTAAATCCGTGAAGCTTACCAATACAGCATTACACCATACAGATATAACATTTTGAATATAAATGTCATACATTTATAAACAAGAGAACACAAAAATAAATAAACCAAAAGATGATGGCCTTAGCTAATATCAAATGGGCCATCCTTATCATAATCAAACATGGTGAGTACAAGCGAACAATTACTTACTATGGCCGATGGAAGATAGGTGGGTATTTTATACTCCACATTTTTTCGCGAGCTTGTAATATTCTGAATGCTAAACCATCCAACACCAAGCAGAAAACCAACCAAAAGATTTCCAAAGCCTGAAAGTAGTGTCAACAGGCCTTCATAGTTCTTAGAACATAGTGATTTTTGGCCACGTAGTTTGGTCGTCTGATGAACTCTCGATTCAACGGACCAGTCGATTAGAGAGCAGGTGTTTTGGTGAGCAGCTTGCAAGGTTTGATAGCCTGAAACTCCGCCTTCGCCATTCTCCACAAACACGGACAATTCTTCACAAGGTTGAGGCATATTTCGAGGACTTCGACTCTTTGATTTGGTCATTTTCAACACACAAATGCCCAAAGAATCGAGTAATGCAATCAGCTGACCCTTTAAACACGGTCTTTTTCGTGTTCAAACCAACCCTAAAATATAACGAAAAATGCTGTGTTAAGGACAATCCTAAATCCTCGTAAGCTATTTTATTAGATTCTAAGTAAAAGTCATTTTTCAAGACAAAAACTTGGCAAGGCAATTATCAAGGTCACGGTTTAAGTTGTTGTCCAATTCAAGGCTCAAAACACATTCAGCTGCGGTTTTTTTCTGTTTAATTCAAACTGTATATTAACAATTGCCATTATCTTGAGCGATTTCAATTCAACTAATTGCTAGAGTCTTATCTTCGTGTCTCCGATATAAAGCACCGATCGAATAAGGACAGTAAGGAATGATGACGTCAGTTTAATAAACAGTTCAATTCGGAGTGCGTTTCACAATGCTGATGGCGCATGTGCTAAGCAATATAATGTGATCCCAAGAGTCCCGGCATTAAAACAGTAAATTACTTGCATAAACTATCACACAAATTATTCTACCTGCAGACAGTTATTTACACTCAGAAATAGGATCGCTCATTTTCGCACGATAAACAGAAAACTAACAAGCGGGTTTTCTTCTTGATGTGGATCTGTTTGCACATACAGAGAAAACCTCAACTATCTACGGCTATATTGATCAAAGATTCAGATAAAAAGCCAGACTACCCAAATCTAGCGAAGAGAAAAGCCTGGCTGTAAATTTTCCCATCGGCGGGTGCCTTTGAAAATCTCCGTTTCAGATTGTAGAATAAAACAGTAAATTCAACACAAGACAGGTAATTCATAAATAAATTGTAAACTGTCAACCAAAGGAGCACGTTTTTGATTTAGGAAATCAATGCCAAATTCCAGAACATAAAATGATGATTAGAGGTTGTACAAGTGACAAATGTACAATCAAAGAAGACCTCTCTATTTTCTAGCGCTAGGTGATATTCAAAATGTCTTTCACTTATAACCAGTTCTATCGGTTTCCTGGAAAAGTTCTGAAACCCTACCAACTTTCCGGGAAAATGACGTGGTATTTCTATGCAGCATTTTGAATGAACGTTGACCAAAGAAGCGCTGCAGATGGAAGAAAAATGTCTTCAGCAAAATGTGGACAGGACTAATGGTTTATATGATGAGTGCAACAGAGCAAGAAGGAATTTGGTAGAGGAAATAGAAAAGTGGGATAGACAGAACACAATGATAAATATTTGTATGCAATTGTAGCTGGCGTATACTAGCGGGGCTGGAGCCAAACACCTGAAATCCTGACAAAGGATATCCAGATAAGGTCTTAAATATTCATGGGGTAGTACACAATTTCAATGCCAGATTTTGATGGCTAGTTCAAGGCCCTCTCAATAGGGTGACAAACGACTTTCCAAGAATTGGCCATGGCCAACCAAAAAGGGTTCTTGATGTTTCTCTCTCTCTCTCTTTCTTGACGGCCAGTTTTGACGAATATCTTGGGCCAATAAAACCTAGAAATTTTACAATCAGAAATAAAATTTAAATTCTGTTTCATGATGTACATTAATTAGATATTAAATCAAGGCGAATATGAACTGATACACCTGCGATAAAGTTTCGAATTAGGAAACCGACATGCATCAGATAGCCAAAGTGATGTAAACCTTGAGAACTCTCGCAGCTAATCTCCCTGTTTGTGTAAGTACAGAGGTAAAATTCTAATGCCAAATCTAGCTTATTTCCAGGTAACTTCCATTTCCAAATAAAGAATTACTTTTATTCCTCAATTTGTTTGGAAACGGATGTCGTATTCTGTAAGCAATACAACCATCATGCTGATTCTATAACACAGATCAAAGCATGACCTCCCTGTTCACCGGTATCTTGAGCAGTGGGAGTATCCTTCTATGTCCACCATCACTGCAAGCACTCGTCTATAGAGCACAAACAGGGCCAATCATATTGGCTGTGCTGTGGCTGTAATCTTCACAGAACTGGGTGAGTATCATAGGGAGGTGTCAGAAAGGATTTGGGGCAATGTTCGCAGATGCAACAAAAAGATTCATTTAGCTTCCACGTAAACTATCACATAAACATTGGGTTGCAAAGAAAAAAGGCGCAACAGTAGTTCGGTGTTCTTACGTGTGGCTACACTTGTATTAGTTCTCTATGTTTAGGTCAGAATGGCTCAATTTTGGTTTATAGCTGTTCGTAAAGTTGGCATTCCTTCTCCGGGTTCAACTATTCTTAAAACCGACACATGTTATTGTGTCACTCTTTAAAGATGGCAAAAATAAAGACAAAATGTGCATTTGGACGGTTTTTTCTGTAAGGAAACAGTCGGTTAATATATTCATTAGCTGGGGTCAGATAATGGCTACTTTAGTTTATCACCTGGAAATGCAAAGGAGATTCCATTTGAAGTACAATACAGTAATACCGACGACATCCAGTGAAAATGTCTAGATGAAGCTCTGTGGGACCACCTGTTCCTTCAAGACCACACATAAAGCCACTCAGTAGCAAGAAACATTAAGACGTATGCCACACAATCACAACAAGTAATTGCTGCAACAATTCAACTCTTTTAACTGATTAGCTTGGAAAAATTCTAACTGCAGAAACCGAGTTTTGATCATCATATATCCTCATAAAACAGCTCACATTAAATTGGGAGAGCAAGACGGAGAATAAATAGTTATTCAGATTTACTGATTATGTGCCTATTTTGCTGTTTATGTTACTCTTACAAAGGCCTGGTAACAAGAGTCAATACGAGCAGCTGATGTCCAAGTGCACAATCCAATCTCATGATCAGAGGAAACCTCGTCTCTTAATTTTAAATAGTAAAAAATCACATGTCTTCCTTTTTCACTATACAAATTACAATTGGCTTAAAAAACATTGATTGACTAGATGTTTATCATTCCATGGTTAAGTCACGGTAGTCAGAAGTGGTGAATACAATACCGCTCAGAACAGGATCAGACGTCCACCGCTGCAGGATTGGTAGGTAATGTTATTGCTACAGGAAATAAAATTTGCTCATCGGGTTCAGCATCACTCAGTTGGTAGATCAACAAGCAACAGAGGTGCCGATACTGTGTCATGATCGTGCGGTGCCACTCAGCATTATTGGCTATCATAAAGAGGAATTTCTCTCACTGTATTCACAAAGTGAGTGGATGTCACAAAGCAAGGATTGGGAGGGTAGTGGATAGAATCTTCTTATCTCTATGATACCATGCGTTTATTTGAAGGGACCTGGTGCACCCCTAAACGCCGAAGAGAAAAACCATCATTGCTTGTACTAACAGAATAATACAGTTGGTTTACTTACAGTTTAGTAGGCCAAACTGACACGCCCTGTGGTGTCATATTCTATTTTACATCTTGTCATAACGAGAGTCGTCAGCCTATTCCAGTCGACAGCAAATGAAGACAACAGACAGACTGTGTGAAGACATCTGCAATTTTGATGACAGATCATGTGACACCAAGGTCACCCAGGTTTCTTCACCGAATTAAATCTACCCACTCGTACATAACTAGGGTTACAAAGAGACGGAATTTGCCACTCATAGTTTATTATGAGTTTTGCTTTATCAAACTGATTATCCTTCAGTAGCATCTCAATCCAAGACATGGAACATTTTCAGACGATGTACTTGTTTGGTATGCATGTTCTTAACTGTCACAAGCAGTGTGAATACTTGGTTATACGAGGTTTGGATAAATGTTTTAAAATCAGCTTACACAAGGGGAGAATATCATTCAGTGTAGTCTATTTTACGACGTAGAGTGAAGAGCCACATTCATAAGTCACTGGTTCATATATTGTCACGAAAGTGAAAAGCCAACAGTCAAGATTACTACAGAAACATTAGCAACAAAATACTGCTGACCTCTCTCTGAAATTCATCTCTAAATTTCTTAATACCTCCTAAATCGGTAATAAGCATAGGTTTGCTAATACAAAAACCGGTAAAGGTTTGAATAAATGAGTTAAGTTTACAATCTAAGGTTAGGAATAGTCATGGCTCCATTCTCAAGAGAGAAAAATGAATTACAAGGTGACAATGTATAAAAGGACAATTTCTACAGGTTGCGATTTAATGATTACATAAAAACTGAATTCTTTGGTACTTTAAGATACGGACGAATAAAATGAATTCTTTGATTAGGTAAGCAAGCGTACTCATGCACTTCGTAAGTACCTGAAAGTATTTTTAAGAAAATGATACGAAACATCAGATTCTCAGAATCTCAGATCTCGACTGTGGCCTGTTTTTTCTCCCACCCTCCAGCTGTGTCCCTTAACGGAATACTTCCTTTGCGGCAAACGCGGTTTAAACCATTGCACTACAGATGCCTTTGCTTATTTTGAGGTATTTAGTAAAAAGATAGTCTCATGCTTTGGCTGTTTCTCTAAAACGGTGTATGCTCCCAACAATTATAAATTTTTGCGGCATTCATGTAAATACTAGTGTTACAGTGTACTTGAACTAGGCTATTCTGGCCCCTTTTTCCTAAGTGGCTATAATACAATGTTGCCAATTCTTGAATGTCTGGGCAGATTCATTAAAACATGTCTTGAACTGATTCTATGACAAAAGGCCTCTTTTTGGACCCCACTTGATCAGTGTTCTGATTATTAGACTGTAATTTGCTGTTGGTAGTATTAATGTTCTTTTATAGCCTTGCTTTCCTAGTCTTTCCTGAGATTATCATAGTGGTGCGAATACTCTATCCATTTAAATAATCCACCCCTAAAATGATCCTCTTCTGTCCGCAGCAAACATTTATAATTGTTGGGAGCAAACATCGTTTTAGAAAAAACAGCCAAAACATGAGACAATGTTTTTACTAAATACCTCAGAATAAGCAAAGACATAAGTAAGTGAGGCAGCTCTCGTCAGTGGTGGTTTTGCAGCCGTCGTAGGTGATACGTACACCTCACCGTATCTCACAACATTTTTGTTTTACGTTTCTGCTTACACTATTTCTTTAATTCATTTAATCTCATACTATAGTAACCTTTACATTTGCCAGTAAATAGAGATAGGGACATGCCGGCTTTAGATTGATCAGTCCAAGGAAAGGGGAGTGTGTTTTTAGGGCGAGGAAAGAACTCTTAATTTTGTCATATAAATAGTTTTTGGAGACCAGGTAACATGCAACTATCTTCTTTGTCTCTAATGGTTTAATTCCTGATTTTTTAATATCTATTTGGAACTTATCCACTTCCTCAGTGTGTTTATTTGTTTACTTACCTGGACCTCAAGTCGGACATACCTTTAACACCTGCTCCTCCTTTTGATCTTGTCTTGCATTTTACTTCTGTAGATTTATGTTGCCTACCTAGGTTGTCAACGTAAGTAACTTTGTAACTAACCACTTCACCCTTTTTTAGTTTCCTAAGCAGAAGAGTTAATACTCTGTATTCGAAGTGAGACTTATCCTATTCCTAGTAAACGTTGCAATAAATCAAAATAATTCAAAGCCACACTATGCATAGTACATACAATAATTATTAGATTTTTTTCTTCGAGGTGTTGGCGAGTGACTGGACCAATGATCTGCATTCCCTCGAGCATTAGCTTTAAATATTTATGTCTCATCATAGCTGTCATATCCTTCAGGAAGAGTCTGTTGCACTTCATCGTATTAAGGTATAAAATTGGGACGTGGCTATGATAGGCATAATGTATGTAGGCTCTGTCTTTATTGTGTCTTTTTGGTCTAGAAAGTTGATCAGAATAATGTTGTTTAAGGGAGACCTTTGGTTCAGGATAAAACCGCTTGTAAAACCCCTTTGAATGTGAATTGAATACAAAACAAGCCTTGCACTTTTGTCCATTGAAAGTTGAAATTAAAAGTTTGACGTTGCATTAGTATTTGTGTGAGAGTGCAAGGCAATATCAATATTTCCTTTATTTCATTTACGGTCTTCTGTAGCACATCATTCCTTGTGTTTTTATCTCATTCTCTTTCTTCGGGGATAGGGGGTAGGGCGTGAGTCGGGTAGGTGCATCTAATCGTTCATGGCTAATCTCATTTTTAACAGTAAAGACCATTTCCTTTGAATTAAAAATGTGTCATTGCTTCCATCTTGGGTATCTTGTTTGCAATCAAATGAGCAATTTTTTAAATAGAAAGAAGGGTAGTCACTGGAAGTTCTCTGTCATAGCGTGTGCATTGGAACTGGAGGTGCCTTTAGAGAATGTGATATGAATGATCGATCCAAATTTATAGGAAACGCTACCATTTAAATTACCGTACTTTTTTCATTGCAAACTTCTTTCAAAGAATTTACAGAGGGAACAAACTTAGTAATCCCTTGTGCTCACATTTCTACTTATATATGTGTTTTATGGAGAGTGGACGAGAACAGTAGAATTAAAAATTAAAGACACGCGACTTTCGCACTCTTGCTTTTCGCGTCGATTGATGCGGAAGGCAGCCAAAGTATCATTTGAGGTTCCAAACCAGTCCAGTTATTACTTAGTCTATTTATAAGCCAAGGTCCTCCACCAACAAGTAATGCAAAGATTGTTTTATTCTCTGACCTTTAAATGACCAATTCACGGACCTTTGCAGGTCTTGTTGCAGAGAAACCTCAATACATCTTTTGGCCAATGAATGTAAATCAATAATTTAAATTTTAATGGTTCATTCAACTTACTCACACTTACAAATAAGGGTCAAGCATAAGGGGAGGGGAGGGGTCACGGGAGAGAATCAATAAATCATTGCTTGTTGATTTTCGAGAAGACATAAGAATGAAAGTTTTAAAATTTTCTTCAGTTTCTTTCTTTTCACTCGCATCAATAGTATCAATGCCCTCCTAGTATAAAGTGAAAATGTCGTAGTAGGGTGTCCGTCGTCATGACGACGTAGGACATTTATAAATTGGATTGAAAAAGAATTTTAGAATGTATATAATAGATAAAGTAGAGTATCGAGAGACTGAAGATCGCAACGTACACTAATATCAAAGCAGCGTCTTTGTTTCCCTCCCAAAATAACTTCCAATTATATGTAATTTAGTAACTGCGGCTTCCAATTACAATGTGATGTATACAGTACATGTGCAGACATGAAAATGCTGCGTGAGGTTAAACGATGTATTTGTTTCTTCTATTGTTAATCCATATCAATGAAATGAACGCGAAGATTCATTTTCTGCTGGTACCCAATGGATCAACACATTGGGAAATAGTACCATCGGAATTCTGGCTATTGACACATTTACAATGCAGGTTGCAAGAGTGTATGTTACGGTTTCGAATCAGGAAATGAACGATAATGGTGTCTCTAAAAATTTTCATAATATCATATCTCAGATATGGAAGGAAGGAAGTTACTTTACCCATGTTCCCCTCATTACTTACATCAACACGATTTTTCTCCATCGGACAAAACCTTTCTTGTAGAATTACATGTTTCTATGAGTTAGAATTGTAGATTTCTACAACACGACGTTCGAATCAGGTTCTTCGCTTTTAAGATTCGCATGGTTTGATAGATAATTAATATATTTACCAAATTGTTCTTGAGGATCAAAAATGTTGTTTGCATAATAGGTTCTTGAGATAAATCTGTGAAATACTTTGTAAATCACAGTAATATTGTCCAAATTGACTACAGCCCGTGATAAGATTCTTGTCTATAGATTAAAGTAACATGAACAGACATTGATCATGCAGATAAAAGTCGATTTTAGTAAATAGGTATAGTGGAAACGTAAATATGGGCCTACATACAGTTGAATACTTTCCCCATGACGATTAAGAGGTAAGGGTTGTGTGAATAGGGGGTGTACCGGAATAAACTGACTACGCTACTCGTTTCTGCTCGGAACTCGTTACTCTTTTGTGATGTATCAACGGTGCTCTCTAATAAATGACCGTTGAGTCGGGAAGGATTGGGTTATGTGCCAAGCCTGTACTGTTCCTAAACAAATCTTTGAAGCTTCATACTTTTGTTCATCTGAAGAAAGCGTTGTGAAGTGAAAATGTTGCATTGTTATTCGATCCCATCGGTGTACCTTTCACTTGGATTCAGTTCTTGTCACCAGCGCAATGATCTTGAGCCATGCCGTTGATGATGCTGCCCACCTTGCAATTGTAATCTTACCTTGGCCCGGCTGTTTTATGTTCGTTCCTGAAAATGGTTACTATTCTTGTATTGCTAGTCGATTTCTATAGCATCAGATTAAACTATATTAGACTCAACCATTGCCAAATCCAAAACAGATTCTTAAGTCACCTTTTTGCAAATTATGTTTCCCTATGCATATGATACTTTGAAAGAGCCAAAATAGATCGGACGTCTTTAAAACAACTTCAGACATTTTTTAAAATTGTGATGAATATACGGTGTTTATCTGTCTGATCATGATCATTGCTTTACCGTATCTTTCAATCGGAAGCTTGCAGATTCGCCATCAAATCCTACCGATGGCCTCGTCAGTGTCGCTAGGTGGAAACATTGTTTATTCCAAACAATCTTCTCACTCAATTTTTTGCTTGTAAATTTAGCTTAATATACCTGCAGACTGATATGAGGTAACAAGAAAATGTAAATTTGTCACTCATAGAGGAGATTGGAATCCTCAGCTTAAACCTGATTCTGTTATAGAATATTCTCAAACTGTTTGAATCTTTTATCTTCATTTTGAAATACTTAGACGCATAATTAAAAGGCTGTTTCGTATATCAGCTCTTCAATTCCCTGCTGATAAATTTGTACACTCCGAAGACTCTTTCATTTCATGTAAAACTCAGCCGCTGAGAAAACTATTAATAACAAATAATAAAATCAATGGTGAACATCAATCGGAACAATCCTAAAAATCAAGAGAACGTGAAATCAGCTTACCTTTTATTTGAAACTTCTTAGATGATATCGTTTCCAAACAGTCTTAGGGCCAAATTAACTTGAGTGCCGAAACCGACAACTTTCCTTTAAATCACAATCGTCACTTGAAAGATTAAATATTGAGGTAGGAAAACCAGATGTGTTTGACTCCTGGATTCAAAGCTATGAACTCCAACCAAATAATGTTGATGTATAGAATTGAGGCCAAATTCGGATCTTGAAATCTGATGTAGCTGAGGTTTTCTTTTCAATATTTCTTTTTAATAATTAGCACAATCGAAGTAAAGCACAGACTATTTTTACGCAAGGACTCCTTTCAGTGCTTTGTCTCTGTTTTTTTGTTATCTGTGATTTCCTATCCTAGTTGAGCGAAACTTCTCTCTATGGCAGCTCCTTCCAACTAACAGGCAATTGTAGTTCTTTGCAAGGTGATATAAACTCCAGTTAGGCGGTTAGTAATCCGTATTGAAAACGGCTCGTGTCTTGGCTGCAGCAGGAGTTGACTGGCTCGCGCGCAAAAACGACTAGCCCTCACCTTCGATCTTACACAATGCAAAACACTAACTCGATTTTATCCTTTAATGCCAAACTATAAAGGCCTTTTCTTCATATATTACCAAGTTATGTTCTTGTTTAATGGATCACTGCTTGTTAAACACACAGTGAAGCTTGCAAATTGACGCTTCAACCTTAATTCTACCGCTTGTTCAATTCGGCGTAAAATAGACGAAATTCCTCTAGAGTCCAGAGCAAAGCAAATAAAGCTGTCCTCCTTAATGTCATCTAGTATTTAACTCGAAAATGTGCAGAAATTCCACAGAGGATTAAAGTGATGAACCTTTCAGCCAAGTGATGGCCTAAATTAAATCCAGCAACTAACTGCGCTGCTATTACTTTTCCGACATGGTGACATTGAATATTCACATCGCTATGATCAATATGTGTGCATCTCAAATATCTTAACGAGATTCTACCACGCGCTCCCAAGCGCAGCACAATCATAGGAAACGGCTCGATGGACTCATACTCGTGCCTAAATCCTTGTCCGGATTCTGTACTCTGTATTCTGTGATAACGCTTCAGTAATCTCTCTATGGGGTGAAAGAAAAGCAGTGATTTGTTAGATGGTTTCGTTATACTTATAGAGCTTTCATTGACATTAGCATAAACATAACGGGATTCTTTAGCTTTTACAAAGGAGGGGGGAGGGGGATGGGCAGCAACTGAAATATCTTGCAAGGATTTCTTATTATTATGACAAGGGTAGGGCTGAATATCTCTCTCTTTGGCAAGATTCTTTTTCTTGTTTGTTAAAGCGTGGAGGCTCTGCATAACAAAACACCCAAGTTTATTATAATGGTGAGGTAAACTCTGGAAGAGACTGAAATGAAACAAGGGAACGGAATATTTTGGTAGAACAGATAGCTTCACAAAATTAAATTAATTTCACAGCATTTAAAGGTTAATAGTTTGTTTCGCAACCCTGTTAAGTGAAATAACTACGTTTTGGGTAACAGCCTACCTGGGAAATACAGATCTTAAGAGAGAGATTTTCATTTGATATTAAGTTAAACTAGTTTCAAATGACTCTCTCTCTCTCTCTCTCCATATAAATGAAGGCCTGTCACGGTATTACAAATCAAAGAAACGAAATACCTAACTGTATTGTTTTACTTTAGTTGTAACACGGTGAAGGCCTCCAATAACGAGCATTGAAGATTTTGAATTTCGTTATTTCGTATAAACATTTCCATCCGACGATGCAAAAAAGTAATAGGGATCAGTTGGAATTTCATAATTCTTGAAGTATCATTGCTCATTCTTGGGGAAAGTTTGAAAAAACAACCCGCGGTAAAGATTACATTTGATTGAAACTTTTGATGCTCTAATCAAATCTGTCTGTCATGAAGGTCATTCATATATAGATGTTCCAAAATGTTAATTACATGCGTTGATTTCCCTTTACAAAAACAATGAGATCCATCACTGTCAGTTAACATCCTCTAGTAAGATTATGTACTGCAGAAATGTCTTTTACACCTGCCGTACTTACTCCTTTTCCGAAAATAAACTTGAAGTATTTCTCCTTTTTTTATTGTATTCACCCTGATCAAGGCCGGAGCCACTCATAGGAACGGGTTATTTATGCTTACTTTTTATGCTTACTTTTTATGCTTTTTAATGCTTGCTATTACTGCTATTCATGCATGTAATTCCCCCTCTGTCCTATCTCTCGAAGCATAGTTTCCCCCACTTCACGAGAGCAGATGACAGAGCACAGTACCTCCTGGATCGTGGCAGGCAAGTTCAGGGTCGGTTCGAATTCACGACCCTCGTAGTGTGAGTCTGACACTCTAACCGCTATGCCAATACTGTGTTAAACGTGTGCTTAATCTATCCTTGCTTTTTCACTCATTTTTCAAGAGTGTACTTTGAGAAGTCTTTCAATATTGCTTGATATTTGCAATCTTCATACAGACATAGATCTGCTTTTACTACAAAACAGCTTCGTTTTCATCCAAGCTGCACTTAGTTTTAGCCCGATGGCTAATTTCCACAGAAGATTCTACACTTATTGTCATGAACACTGCATTCGTTGACATTCGAATCTTTCACTTTGTTTTCCCGAGCTTAATGGAAATCTCTTGTCTTCCTCAAGGTGTTTATCCTTGTATTGGAGACACCGAACAGTTGTGGGCATGTAAACAATGCATTTCAACGTTTCCGTAATCATGTCCATGATGCTCTACATTTTGAAGATAGGAAGATCCTCTGTGTTTTGAGGAGTTGATGGACATGGATACCTATGCTCTACCGTTAAGTTACTATTTCAAATACTCCTCATATTTATATACAATGTACATTTCATTCTCCTCCTTTTCTCAACCTTTCTAAACATTCTCTTCTGGCGCGTGCAAAGATAAGGACCTTAATGAAACAAATGGTTATAATTTGAAAGAAAAGACTCAGCGCGCAAGTCAATCTGAGTAAGTCAACACTGAATGCATTTCGTTCTCTCGTGCCACTAAGTCTATGGGCATGTAGCACTACAGCACCAAACCCAACCTTGCACAGTCAACATACACAGTCACTTAAAAGTTATTCAATAGGCAATAGGCCTACGTTATACTCCATCGGTCATAGATATATAACAGAACAAATATCACTCGCAAAACTAACTTTGTATACTATTGTTACAAAACTGTATCATAGAAATCTATGGGTCAATCAATGTTTTAAAACTTGTTTGGGTCTCGGTTGCGGGCTCTTGGGTCTTCGTGACCTCATTCTCCAGGCAAAATGGGCTGATATGTTGACTTCTTCTTGGCCTTCTCGCTCTCGTTATTAGCTCTCCGGTCTACAAATTTTTTGTGGTGAAATTAGAAAATGAAAGAAAGGAAGACACAAGTTCTCTTATTACAGCCTTCAGTTAACACAATAACACCACTTCTCGAAATTTGGAGAACGGAGAATAGATAGTGTTTTTGCAGAAGTGAAATGGTCCCCACAATCCTGGCACCTCGAATCCGCCTTGTAGCTCGATAATGAGGCCACAAAAGTAACCGCGTACAACATCTTGAGCGAAAAAGCGAGGAGTCTGTTAAGAAACAGAAGAGAGTTGGCCGAGTCAGTTTCGAAGAACATCGATTGGTGATTTGTTACACTGATATAAATAGACATGGTATAGCATAGTATCAGTCTGTTCACTACTACTTATGTTTTAAAGAAGAATATTAATTTTTGGTTTTAGAATTAGAATTCTTGATGATTAGATGACTTTCTATATAGAGATATTCCTTCACCCACTTTACAATATATTTATTTTGTTCATATTGCGTTAAGGTCTACGACCTCTCCATTCTTCATCTCTATAACTGCTACAGAAGGATATAGCTGAACTCGTGGTCCAAACAAGACAAGAGAAACGTGTATGTGGGGAAGTGTGTCAAAAAGTTTAAAGGTGTCAAGGTTGATATAGGGTGATAATGAATGCCAGTGAGGGGGGTTAGTGCATGAAATCGTATCGTTACCATTTAAAACATAAATTTAGATCTTAGAATTGCATTCGTTCTGTTAAAAGTAGTGAGGACATGGCTCTCTACTCCCAAATTGTGCCCTCACTGCACTTTGTTTTATTGTCGGAGAACAAGGCAGATTTGATCAAGGGTTTTGGCCGAAGAAGATGACCCAAACTTCCAAAGTGAGTGTCAGTCATTAAGTAAAGTCTAATGAATTGCAGAAGCGAAAATAAAAGATTAATTCTTGATATCAAGTTACCCAGACGTTTAAGCGCTATAACAATATAATAGAAAAGACTATTATTGTAGGAAAAAATCCGTATTTCCTTTAATTAACATCTCCGAGTCATATGTACGTTTGTCCTTATGGAATTGTCGTTTTTGAAATCAGTCCACCAAATGACATGCTTAAGTATATATTAGGGTGTCATATTTTGTAATTCATGATTTTAAAATTGGCACTAGGGTGCATTTCCCTGTGTTCTTTAGTGTTTGTTACAGCACTAGGCAATACACGAGGATGAGATGTTGCCTTCAGATAACCAACAACCAATGCAGCATTAAGCAAAAATCTTGAAGTTCCTGTGGTTAATACGCGGATATTTTGCACAATAAGTAAACCGTTTCATCAAACATGTACTGGAGAACTTTTATGATACGTCCCTGTACCTATGACGTTCACTCGAGAATATTTGCTGCTGAAATTGATAATACAGGATCCTAGAAGTCATGACGTGAACTCAAGGACTCCTCAGGATTCTCATATACCACTCAAAAGTACGATAATGGTCCTATCGCCAAACATGTGATTAGTAACTAGAACACGAGACTTGCTGAACATCACATGCTAAACACGATGTATAACGAAGGTAACTTAAACTTATTATCTTACAATGAAATAATACTGTGAAACTATGTTTATTCTGCTCATAAGTGAAGTGTAGTAGACCTTGTGACATCGCCCGTTTACACTTCTGTAAACTCTTTCATATGTGAGCTCTTGAGTTACGCAGTAAGATTGCAAAGTGAATCCTCATGTAAGGTATAAGTAGGCATTACACGATCATATTTATCTCTGTTTTCAAACCCTCGAGCCTCCCCCTATTTATTCCAATTGTCTGTTTTTGATGTTCTATAATCTTTCCAGCTCCTTTGATTATTCTTACCCACTCTCGACCATTTGATACTCTAGGGTACGTTAAATAAATTTTATTAGTTTGGTGCAGATTCAGAAGAGAGAGTTTGATGAGAAGTGACAACAAACGCCCTTTCTTGAACCTTGAAAATGTTAAAACAGATTCTAGACGAGTAATTCATCTAAATGTTCTTTTAAATGTCACGTGATAGCGGAGAGAGGCTGACCTTCGGGTTGTATAGATCTGGATGTCCATCAGTGTTGCTGTTGTTTTGAGCAAAGAAGCAAGGAGAGATTGAAAGAGCATCTCTGTAGTGTTGATCCTTACAAATCTATCTATCAGCCCTAATGACTTTGTGGATTTTGGCTTTTTAATAAACGGTCTCCTTGTTATTAAAATCGTCCTGTATGAAGAGCAATTTGGATGACTTCTAAAACCCAGTGGCCGCGAATGTCCCTGTTTAGCCCCAATGCCAGACTCCCTCCTAAAAAAGGAAGCTGTGACGTCAGAGATGATTCATTCCAGTAGCACATTTCCATTAATTGCTTGAGATTAGAGTCTCCCTTTCTATCTTAATTGCCAGTTAACGCCTTGTAATTGTTTCATCATTATCATTTAACTTAATGACGGCTAGCAATCATAGTTGATGATGTTCCCGTGTGTGACATTCAATAGTTAGTTAGACATAATTTTTGTTACCGCCAAGTTTTCAATGGAGTAACTGTGGCTTACAGTGATCTGTTATCCTCATGGCTCGTCCATTGTCAATGCAATAAACGTCGATGACAATTGCTGACAATTGCAACAAATGATGACAATTACTACTTTTTTCAAGAATCACAACACTGTAGAATGCATCCCAGACTATCCTCCTGTTCCTCCAGCGAATGATGAGAGATTGTCTACTGAAATGCATAACTGTACGCTTAACAGACTCAACAAACAGGATATTAAACGTTCAATTAATGGGGGGCCTTGGAACTGGGACGAAAGTGGGGACAGAGGATTCATCAGAAGTGGCACTTCATGAATCGTCGTAAAGCATGCTTTGAAAGGGACTAACCGGCAGTCGATTCTAGGACTAATAATATGCCTTAACGACCAGACATGGCGCCTCGTAAGGACATTTCCATTAATAATAACGGCTGGGCAGTAAAAACCGACAGTGTATTTTGGAATCTATTTGCCATAATTGCCGGGCTCTTTGACTTAGCCATATGCTTTTAATGAAGTGCTGGTTGTGTATTTGAAGGATCAAGGCACGGTAACTATTCAGGTAGACAATGCCGCCTCTGCCTTCTGATCCTCTTACTATTCACGAACTAACATTTCTACTTTTTCATGCAAAACACTGAATTCTTTAATGAAATGTAAGGTACATTTTAAGTATGTTAGGTTCAGCAAAAGCAGTAACAACGTGATAGTTTAAACTTGCTCAAGATACCATGAAGCGTTAGAACCAGCCAATCAAAGGGCACTGAAATACTGAAATAAAGTTATTTTGCAAAACCTTGGAATGAAATGGTACTGTCTGTGTCCACCCTTGTAGAGATCAAGAAACGGAAGTTAAAGACTTTAAATCATAAATTTGTCTGAACTGAGCAATAACTATCACTACAAGTACTATCATTACCACCATCAGCAGCACCACCACCACAATCATCACCACCACCACCACCAGTAGCAGCAACACGATCGTCATCATCTACCACCATCATCATCATTATCATAATCATCAACAACAACAATAACATCGTCATATTTTTTTCCCCTTCTACATTTGTTTCTTCTTCTTTTTCTTCATCGTCATCGTAATCATCATCCCTATGTCTCTTTTTCTCATTATCATCACATTATCAATCTTTCCTCATTTCTTTCCTCACTTGCTTTCTTCTCATGTTTCCAGTTCCCCTTATCTTCTTATCCCCACTGCCTCCCTGTTCTACAAGATATTCATCTCCTCTTTTCTCTTGGGCTCCTCAGCGTTTTCATTGATGCAAAGGTGTCGTGTCAATTGGCCTTAGTTCATTTCAATAAAACCAACAATCCTTCCAAACCATTCTTTTCGGTACTGCAAAACAACGCCTCGCCTTGCACCAGACGTCCGTGTAAAATTTCTAACTTCACTCCATTGTGACTGACCTTCTGTCCCATGTTACTTAGGTAGTATGGAGCTTTTCTTCTCCCTCGAACATTATCACCTCGTCTTGTTCAAGTTGAACACATCCCTGTAGCAAAGAAGGCAATATCTGTGGTTGAGAGCCAGGTGGCCATTTAGCAGAAGACAATGGGACGAAATTGCAGCTCATTAGTGGTTTTCCTTATGAAACACGAAGCTGATGAAGACAAAAGTAGCCAAGTGCTGTCGTGATTCTGTCCTTTAGAGGAGAAGAATAGACTGGTAGAGGTGAAAGACACGGTATTTGGAAGATGTCAATGCTCAAGCCTGGACTTAGTGATGAAATAGTGACTTCTACAATTCTTCTTAATACCCTCATGCTTTTTAATATGAGATTTCACTGTTTGGTTTTAGTCTTAGATCAGTAAAGATGTCCCTTACTTTGACTATGTAAGTTGTTTAATTGGCCTTTTGTTATTTTAAGTTGATTTGAAGTTATTTTCTGATAAGCCGTATGAAGGCTGTGTAGAAGGATTATGTTGAAACTAACTTTGAATTCGGATCTTCATGTAGACATCACAAACCCAAAAATGTATAATATAATAACAAATTATAATCAAGCAAAGTAACAGATGATAAGAAAAGGAATTATTTATGTATTTCACGTAAAATACAAGTCATACTGTTGGTTGAACAAGCTTATTTTTGTATGACTCTCATAAGAACCAT
>JAAAKL020005067.1:7733-19898 GCA_010016065.2 Carybdea cf. marsupialis auct. non (Linnaeus, 1758)
CTTCCTCCCCTTCCTCTCCAAACTTGGTTAGGCTTCCTCCCCTTCCTCTCCAAACTTGGTTAGGCTTCCTCCCCTTCCTCTCCAAACTTGGTTAGGCTTCCTCCCCTTCTTCTCCAAACTTGGTTTGGCTCCCTCCTTCTCCCTCTTAAAAATCGGTTAGGTCACTGAAGTGAGAAGTTTTTGTTTGCAAAGAATTAAAAGAATATAACCCATGAAGAAACACTGGCATAGAGTGTATTTATAGTTACTTGGTTATTGAGACCTAAAAAATACAGTGCAAAACACGGTTTCCTCTATTTTCCTAATTACTGCTCTACACATGCTGCAACATCATCTTGGCGTAGAATGCCATCTACTGCCTCATAGTTATATACCTTATATGTAAATACGTATCGTCTTTACATTAAAATAGTTTTTCAGCAACATAACATCTGTAGAAGTTAGAGTTGAAACCACCTACTTTAAAATTAGAAGGGCTTATAATAGTGTGGACGAGGTCAAGTTGAGACTTGCCGTATCAACATCACAGGGCTCCGTGCATATTATTGTACCAAAAGGGGCTCCATTCTCAAAAGTTTTGAATAAAGATTTCATTTACTGAGCTGTACTTAACTCGATTCCATTACGAGACTAAACCTTCTGTTGTTAATAAGCGGCTTCACTTTCGTTCTAGCTATAGTGGGGTTCTGTATGGCAATCTGGAAATTAATAAAAAAAGTAGTTTCGTATTTGCTTCCCAGTCAGCACCGTAGCTCACAGCATAACAGTATCTTTTATCTAATGTTGTTTGGGATTGATAAGAGCACTAGAATATTCATTATAGTTCACATTCAATCCCAGTTGCCTTGTCAAAGAGTCGGGTTGCAAAATCAAGGAACTACGGTATGCCTCTGCTACTTCGAACACACAAGGGAGCAAACATTTGTTCGAAATAAGCAAGTCCAAATTAAGTTTAATTTGAATTAGTAGAGGTATGATGAAGTTTCGATGAATAAAATCAATGAAGACGCATTTGCAGGCATGTACAAAGGACGAAAAAACAACAGAAGCATCGAGTACCCCTTCTATTTTCTCTGTTCTGTGACCCTACTGGCTGTTTTGAGGAGCACTAAATATTGTCCAGGTACATCACTTTTGAAGTAGTCATATCATTGACAGGATCAAAACGTAAGGCAAAACGTTCTTCGCAGAAGATGGATAACCCTTTAAATGACACGTGTTCAAACTTACCCTTATGACTATGAAAAATTGACTGCTTTCTCGACAGCAACTACCACTGAAAGTGTTGACGCTTTGTCCTTGACTTAATGCAGAGATGCGCAAAGTACTTGAAACTCGCATTGTACATTATGTCAGGACTCCAGGAACTTCAGAAGAGAAATGATCAGTTTCGAACAGTACAAAAAAAGAGATGAAATCGGTCACCACTTGGCCTCAAGCCCAAAATTACTTCTCTATCACTGGCAATTCTCTATATTAAATGAGGCTGGTTTTGAGATCTTCATAGAGATACACTTTGATGTGTTCCAGTGGAGAGTGGGGAGCCAATGTGGCGATCATAGGAAATAGGAACTGCTTTATTAACAGTAGCTCATGCCACTTTAGCAGGGGTCCAGCGGTCGAATCGTAGTTTTGTTTTCTCGAGAAATTTTGTATTACATATCAGTGTGCTCATTGGGCCTTACCTAGTAAATGCTGGAGGACTTAACAAGGTATTAATCTATCTAAAAGTTGGATTACACACATCCATCCCGATTATGTCTACTTCCAAAGATAAAAAAATTGCAATAAAATGCCAAAACAAACCTTCAAGAATGCACACGATATTCTTAGAAACAGGGTAGCAAATTACGTTATTGATTCTCTGTAAAATAGACAAATGGAATAGCAATCTGGATACTATTGCTACTGCTCATTCACTTCCAGATTCATGAGCTGATTCTTCAGCAAAATAAATCTAATTTAGCAACCTGCAAAAACTTAAAGACAATTTAAGCGCAGTTGTGTTTACGAATGACGGACACTAACTATGCACAAAGGTATAAACCTACCCTGGGAAAGTTAAAAACAGGATTTGCATAATTAACAAGCGTTACCTCAAGGTGAGAAATACTCTTTCCTGAAGGTAAATTTTCATCTCACCGAATATTGGCTAAGTTTCTGGCTATTTAGGTATTTGATTTTAAACCAGCGTATGATCTTAAGTTAATTTACAATATATTACTGGCTTTTATTTTGCTTTTTTATCCAATGTATGCTCAACAAATGCGTCAAACAGTTTATTCAAGCCATTTGTGATCCCCAGTATTTTCTTGCTGCAATAGGATGGAGATTATAACATACTTCGCCATGAGAGAGTGTGGAAAGATTATCTCACTTTTTATTAATGGTGGAAGTTTATTTAGTATGGAATTCAGGAGCTGGGAAAGGCTAATATGCTATGTGTAGCTCATACTGATACATTATTTCACATCATCAATCTTAAAGTTACTCCAACCGATATCTTGACGATGTCGCCGCACAAGCTGTAGGTATTCATCATAGCCTACGCTAAAACTCGATCTGCCTTCTAATTGCGTACTTAGCACTATGTACCCCTGCCCACGACTAAATTGCGTATGCATAGAACAATTGTTAAGGTGCAGGACATGGAGTAGTTCAGTCTTGTAGGATCTAGTCATTTTCCCAAGGTTTCTTTTTGGAAACAAGTAGAGTATTTGTAAAGAAAATAGTAAATGAAGAGATCAAACTATTATTAACACATAAGCTGCATTTGGAGAGCATGCTGTCAAATATTTAGTGATCATCATAGATATTATACGAATGTGAGGTCAAAATACATGTGAGAGTGTTTAGCTTTATGTCGACTAAGTTTTATTTCAAGTAACATTTTCATTGGCGAGGTAACTGATATTGAGGTCGAGAATCGACTTCTATCGTGATCATCCTACCGTGCTTATCCTAGACGCTGCTTCTGTAAAATGAAAAAGACAAATCATATTAAAGGTATTGTACAGGGTAATGCAAGACACTGAGAACCTCTGGGACAGCCGTAAGACACTCAAATCTCAAGCACACACGCCTACCTGTTTCAAAACGAGTGCAGTATACGCGGCTTTCAAAACACAAGGGACAAATACGTTAGACCTTAGCCTACAATCTCGCAAATTCCAATGCTTAGCATTTAAATTTCTTTGGGGAAATAAAGCATCAAGTCACAATAAAAGCACCAACAGCAGTATTTGGGCTGATCAGTAGTTTAGTGTGCATGATAGCTCATTCGAGAATTCAAATGAAAATGTCAATTTTATCAACATTGAAGATCTTCATGGGTTTCCATGACAGTGTATTGAATTGTTACAAGTTGTGAACAGAGAAAGTAATTACTTTTCCTTCCTGTTATCATTTCTTTGAATCTCTTTATACCATAACATTTCGTATTACTAGGACTTCGTAAGTGCCTGCTAAACCATTTTAAAATTGCAGAATATATTTGACGAAACGAAAACCAATAATTTGAGACTATGAGTACTGCAGAAAACGTATTACGTTTTTTCCTACAATCTCTTGCAATGTCATGTTTATGAAATACCTAGTTAACACATTCCATGATCGATTTGGAGTCTGTGAACAAAGAATTCTCGCAAATTGGTAGGTTAGTATAGCTCAACTGTTATTAATGATCAGGATTGATAGCACTTTGGATGCTCATAGAATTGAAGGTGCTTCAGATTTTGTCTAATGCAGAGGGAAAGGGATGACGTCACTAATCAAAAGTTTTGGAAATAGTAATATTTGACTCCAGATATCTAAAGGTAACTCTGTAATAGGCTTTTTCCCAAAATACCAGTGCTGTAGTGTATATAGTGTTTAAACTAGAGGCGATTAAATCTCAAAAATCTCCGGTCAAAACTCTGCTAATATCCCTTTGATCCTCAAGTTAGGATCCAACATCAAGTAACAAGGTTTTGTTAGGGAGATGTAAAACTTTGAAAGCTAATATCCAGGGGTTAGGAAAGAGCAGGACTCTCAATTTTTACCCTTTTCCGTTCTTTCTAATAGGGCAACATGAAAATTGAGTATTTTTTCCATAATTTAAAGATTTTTAAAATTGTGACGTCACGCTTTTCCTCCGCATTGAAGTACATGAGTTCAATATTCCCTTATGCCTTAGTGAGGCATGCTACATGATTTATAAGTTGAAACTGCAGCTAGCTAAACTCAACAAATAGACGGAGTTTCCTCTGATCGAATATTTTATTAACACTAATAAGTAAGAAAGATCTAACAATTCGATTTCTAGCAAAGTCGTCCACACTCTATACTCCTTTCTTTAAATCCACAACTCTACTAAACTCCTCAGACTAAACTGACATAAAAAGCATGTCTGTTGACGTCACGTCACGTGTCTGTTGACGTCTAACTAGAACTTAGACTACTTTCCGATCACTACACATACAGAAGAGGTGGGTAATAGAGAAATAGGTTTCTACCGATTTATCTTAGAAGCATTTCACAGGGGATCACAACAATATTGGACATCACAGGAGAATTTTCTTGCCTCTCTCTCCCTCCTTCTGTAACCCTGTTATACCGATTGCTAAAGCTATGTTTAATGGAAAAAATCGCTTACCATTGCGTTAAATTGTTGCGTAAGGCAGGAATGGTCCAATGGCTGACAAAGGGTACAAGGGTACGCTAAAGTCTACGGCATTAAAACACTACTTGCAAAAACGCACATAGGTGGTACTGATTTTAACAAGTCTGAAGGGTCAACATGCAAAAAGCGAGTATTATGCCTGAAATTAGAAAAATACCTTAACATATAAGAAGGTATTTCATAATTTATAAGAAAATATGATTTAATCGTTTTGGATATTTGATAACAAGAGAAGATCATAGATTTGTTTAAAGATCATAGAAGAGCAACTTTCCTGGAATTACATCATTAGGTATACCTACAAAGAATGCTACTACCAACAGGTATTAGGGTGCTCCTTAATGAGAACAAACCAACATAAATCTTCATCGCTAAGGAAGAAAGTACTCTTTTAAAACCAGTGCATCTTAAACCAGAATTATGGTCACTATATTTTGACTCTCCTTGATTTTTACAGATCGTCTGACTTTTTCAAAGTTTTTCAAAAATTTGCTTCAGTTATCTTCAATAATCGAAATTACCTGAAAATTCCAGGTTTTGCAGGTGAGTTACCTTCCTGTATATGAAAGCTAATAATTGTAAATCAGGGATTTATGCATGATGACCATCGGAATCAACAACGAAACCATGGGTACAGATTCTGGGGGGACACAGGAGAATCGTTCCCCACACTGTTCAGGGAAGGGAGCAACAGCTGCTTTATCACCCCCACTTTTGGGCCCAGAAATGTCAGATTGTCCACTGTAAATCCTTTGTCCTTCCATCTTCACTCACATTCTTACAGCAATATGTGCCTATGAACGAAAATCGACCGTTACTATTACCAAATAAGAAAACTAATCCTTTTAATGCTAGAAGAGCAGTCTACTTACAATTTTTCAATTCCGATGGAGTCTTCTATTTGCAACTACTGCAGTCAAATGACCTTGGTCTCATTTGAGACCTTGGTCTCATTTGAGACCTTGGTCTCATTTGAGACCTTGGTCTCATTTGAGACCTTGGTCTCATGCGTGTCTAAAGGCAAAGCATCTGAAGTTCACTTGACACCATCGAACGGATCTTTTATAGACTGCAGAGCAACGACGGATGGAAAGCATGGAAATGTCAGATTGTCCACTTTTAATCCTCCCCCCTTCCTCATTCTTACAGCAATCTGCGCCCATGAACGAAAATCGACCGTTACTATTACCAAATAAGAAAACTGATCCTTTTAATTCTAGAAGAGCAGTCTACTTACAATTTTTCAATTCCGATGGAGTCTTATATTTGCAACTGCTGCAGTCAAATGACCTTGGTCTCACTATTCCTCGGCTGCTTAGTTTGTAGTAAAATGTTCATGGTTGGTTTGTTTAACAAAATAAGCACCAATGATTTGGAAGTGGTGCTTCAAGGTATTGCTCAGAATTGAGAGCCCCTTGAATCCCTTTGCATACCTACCATGAATTTAACAGTACATAGTAAATGAAGAAAAGTTTTATCTTTGACGCTAATGAAATTACACTGACAAGGCAACTCTAAATGTGATGCTGTGATATTATCGGTAATCTTAGATACAAATTCAGAGGTGGAATTTAACGCGCTGTCTTTAAACATCGCTGGAGTTTGATATCCAACGTGGAGGAACTGAGAACTAGTATCTCAGACAGAGAAAATAAAGTCTCTGTTCAAAGAGGTAACAAGAGAGCATCCGGTATATCATTAGGCGACGATCAACTTGTTTCAAAGATAAAATCGCTGTGGTGACACATTTTGTCTCATAATTTACCAAACCTGATAAATTATCTGATTATGATTGATATCATTCAAACAGTTTGCCACAAACAAGAGTTGCCTTGAATACATAATTGAGCGGAATTTTGACAAACTCTAATTATTTCAACAACAACGAGACGTTTAAACAGTAGTAACTGGTAGCAGAGGCATCTTGCAATATCGCCTACTTTAGTATTTAACAGGACAATACTTTCCCAGAAGTAAACGCCCTTGATTCATAAATAGCGTAAAGTATTTCCTCAAATGAGCGCCTTAAATGGTTGTTATCCTTTAGGCGACGCTTATTTTGGTTCAAAGATCTCTTCTGAAAAAATATTTCTTCAATATTAAGGCAGTTTTTTGGAGCTAGGAGGTCTTAAAACACATGATGTATAATAAAAGCGATTGGCCGTGAAGTACGGGGAGGCGTGGAGGGTTCTTATCTAATGGAAGTGATCATTCAACGGAAGGTCTTTATTCAAGTAAATAACATTCATAAGAACCAGCAGCTTTTTGTCATCGAATGTGGATACTGTTGATCACATATCTAGGGGGTCATATTTAATACCAATAAATTATAGACATAGCCATTTTACATTGCGTTTTAGGCTACTGTTACTGTTACAGTTTATGCTATTTTCTAGCTGGCATGAAGTACGTTTAGCTGAATCACCTCTTGAACGGAGGGTCTTTATTCAAATAAATAGTATCCATAAGAACCAGCCGCTTTTTGTCATCGAATGTGGATACTGTTGATCACATATCTAGGGGGTCATATTTAATACCACTAAATTATAGATATAGCCTTCTACATTGCGTTTTAGGCTACCTTATTAAAGTAATTACTGTTACATTTCACGGTATTTTCTAGCTGACATGAAATGTATTTAGCTTAATCACCCTGTTTACTATTGTTTCTTCCCTCTGAGTACCACGACAAAACCCTTAAGTTCTAAACTTAAAACGAGGCATATTTACCCCTTACGACTAACGTGTAGCAATCTCCTGATTGCTGTGACTTTTAAGATCTAAAAACTGACTTAAGTGTTGCCTTGGCACTCTTCCAAGGTATCAGCATTAACATGTCTACCTGGAATCAAACGGATTGCCTTCCCCTTCCATTAGTTTACGATGCTTAAAAAGTCTAGTAATTAGAGGGTTCAGATGATACTCTGAAACGTATACTGATTATCTAAAATTATATTGAATGGCAAGAAAGGTAGGAGTGAAATTTCTAGCTCCATTTTTATCTGCTAAATTGCACGTTTGATTCTGCACATTACATTTGGCATTCTTTGTCCTCTTCACCTGATGGCATCAAGTGATATATTTTAGGACATCAGACAAGGTACTTAAGTCCATTCAAAGATTAATTACTATCGGTGTCAATTTGTTTATCCGCGGCATAGACTGTCGTCTATCTATCAATTAAAATATTTGCAACTGTCCATCAATTATCAGAGTAGAATCGATCTCAACTGCTCACAAAAGTTGTTCCAGTACTGAAGTTATAAGGGTCAGTTTATGGCCAACTTAAGAATAATAATTTTAGAATAATTAATGAGGTTGAAATATTGCCCTGCGTGTGTTTACGTTTTCAAGGACTTGTATATTTAAATTAGATTCTGCAAATTAGAATAATCCAACTCTGTTAGAGGATAAGTTGATTCGCCTTTATTATACTGCTTAATCGTACCCTCTATCTTATAATGCTCTTGTTGAATTCATCCTCTCTGTTTATTACTCGATTTCATAGTATAACAGCTTTCAAAGTTAATATTGCTCGTTAATCAACGACTGCATGTCTTGGAAACAAAATGTTTATAAGTTTATGTTCATAATCATGGCCCTTGTTTACTAGAAGGGACGTCAAAATTATACAGTAGTTGATTGTTTTAATACTGTGTACCTGTTTCCCAAATAAAGGAAGATTCAACTAAGCGTGGCAACCCGCGAAAATTTTGACTGTTTTTGTGCGAGATAACAGGCCAAGCGTTAAGGCAGAGGTTCTTCATACCACCTTCATGATGTAATGGCGAAAGCTGGGGAGAGCAGGGAGTGAGACTGGAGTTAGCAAGCCTATCTTTCGTCTATAGCTCCTACAAAATATGGATAGAATTAAAAAGTATATGAAAATATGTGTAAAGGTTGATTTAACGAAGACTTATAACCATGTTAATTAATAGTTTTTGGAGTTGTATCCAGATGAGCTAGTCAGTCAGGTCCTTTCGGAGTGGATTATGCTTTTGGATTGCTCGTATTCGATCTGTTGAAAACATTTGCTTCATGAATATTCGGAACTTAATGTGCGACCGAACTTATGCTTACATTGATGGTGAATGTTCAGTGTATTCTGCTATGGATCAGAACATTTACGTTTCTAACGCTAACTATACTTGTGGATGTATCAAAAGGTAGGGTGTAATTGCTTTATTTCATGCTAAGACAGGCATTAGTAATGCTGTTACTACGCTCCACATATTACGCGCCATTAAATCGTCGGGGTCTCCAAACTCGTATTGTTTGCTCGCATCTTTTACTACTCACCAAAGTAGGTTATGGATCCTGTACACTAAATAGCACCACTATATCATTACGAGATTGAAGATTTAAAATTTGCATTTAATTGCTTTACGAGTAAGCACTTTATATCTAAGAACAAGCTGGATCCACTTTATATCTAAGAACAAGCTCGATGCTTAAAAGTAACAATGCACCCCAGGAGGAGAAGATTACGCCTTAGTTAAGTTTTCACTAGGGTTATCATTACATTAAAGTGGGATAAGAAATTTCTGGAAATAATTTTAAACTGCGCCTCCACGTTCACTGCGTTACATATGATGTACACAATTCTATCTAAAGAAGTAATGGTCTTTGGAACAACTGTTGAAAAGGGATAAAAAAGGATAGAATCCATATGATGGAAATGTAGTTTACGCGCAAAGTCTGTTTTGACCTGGACCTCACTATCCGTTTACTCGCTGCACGCATCTATAATAAACAACTATCGACTCGCTACCCTCGACCTCCCAAAACACTCGCATTTAAAGGTTGTGATCCATATAAAACATATTGATGGAAGTTTTACTTTGATCGCAAAAATAAATTACGATATATTAGTAAGATGATCATGGTAATCCAAAATCGTGCAAAGCATTCTTTGACCTGGAGTTGCAGATCTTAATTTTATGGAAAAAATCCCTTTTGAATATCTGCTGAGTTACAACTACCGTCATGTCCTACGCGAAACTGTACAAATAGCTGTCATTACAATGCCAGATAACTCAAGTGTAAAATATCCATAAATTCATTTTTTCGGAAGGCATAACAAGAAAAAATAATGTAGAAGGAAGTAAGCACAATACATCAAAAAATGTTTACATATGAAAAAGTCTGAAGTAGCAGATAGTGCTCTTGAATTTAGGTTATACTTTTCAAAATGAACGGTGTTGCTTGGAAAGATAGGAATGATGCAGGATAGAGATTAAAAAACTACTGCAAATAGGTTTCAATTTGTTTAAAACAGGAAAGAGCTAAGTCGTTAATGTATGGTTTTACATACTCAAGGGCACATGGTAGAGTGAACTCTCATGACAGAATTTTGATGAAAAGTCTTGTAGAAAATAGGACACGTCCTGTTATATAAATCCGATACAGTACGTCATGTTTATGTAACATATATGTTATTATAGTTAGATACTTTTAACACTTCAAGCTTCATATTTATTAAGTAACTTCTAAGCACATATACTAGGGTATACCTATCAAAACAAATTTACACCCAAACGTTTCACAACCTCCAACAAACGTAGTCTATTTTAAATGCTTGAATAAGATAACCTCAATGTTTCTTGATGCATACTCACAGCATTGACAGAAATTGTCAATTTTTTATTAAACTTAGTTGTTTTTTTTCTGATTTCTTTGATGCTGTTGCAAGTCTTGCTGTCATAATAAAATATAGTTATTTTGCTATGAGCATTATTGTTATTATCAAGGTTTAATACTGTCAGTATTATTATATCTTTACGGCAAGCAACTTAAAGTGAACCACAATCTACATTCCATCGGATAAAAGCTCTATCATTGTTGTCATTTTTTTGTTTCATTATATCCGAATTGTCACTAACCATAGTGACATTTTAAACTACTATACGAAATACGAAATGTTCTTTGCATTTCTTATCCAATATGCCGTATTATTCTTCAAGTAGCAAATTAAAAAATACATTAATTATATATATTTGATTTACTAATGGTTATGAAAGAATCACAGTAAATTCCTATCATAAGCAGATAAATACTTTAAGCTAGATTTATCACATTATAAAAGTCCGTATTTGATATTTAATATAGAAATAAAAAGGAGAATGTGACAAGCAACAATCAAATATTCACTGAAATTATTTCTAGAACGCTAATGCTTTTTGCGACTTCTAGGCCACCATGAAGAGTACTGACAAGCGTTAAACTGCGAGAGACATATTTTCAAGTTAATTTTGTTGATGATACAAATACCTTTATCTACGTTTATCTAGGCGCATGCAATTGGAGCCAGAGAATAAAAATGTTACTATGTTAATGCGAGATCTACGCTTCAAGTCTCTTTAAATCACTTCGGGACCTTAATCTCGATCAAGATAGTGACGCTTTCATTACATTTTTCTTAATGTATATCCAGGTTACTGTAGACGACCCCTTTAACAACATATCACGCTAACATGTGTTTCTATACACCACTGTGAAATATAGAGCAACGTGTACTATCGTAGGCTGACGAAGAATTTTAAACTAAAATTGCTTGATTAGAAAGCAGAATATCCTGGAATAATTTGAATGTTTATCTCTACTCCTCGTCAAATGAGTGTACGCAACAAGTGTCAATTTGCATCGGACTCAGAGAGCTTCTAAATGCACTGGGAAGAAGTGATCCTATAGTACCTCGACGTTAAACTGATCAAACACAGGTTTACCACTAGAACTCCCCGAGGGGCAACTATTCTGAAACGTAAGTGTAATAAATGGCTTTGATAGATGGTTAATTCTATCATATTTTTATTGTGTTGGAAATCTAGCCTTAACTATTCAAAAATATAACCACAACTTACAGAGTTCGTTTTTTCTGTACTCATATTTTATTAGCCTGAGATTTGCACTGAAATGGAACTCGAAATGTCCCCCAGGAAATCATATAAGTTAACGATATATCACTAATTTATTAACAGAAGTGTTCTTTCTTCATTTCACAAGTTATTTAAGACATTTGTGACCTCTAATTCTTCGATCTAATATAAAATCAGTTCTTATCATAAAAAGCTTGTCCTTCGCGTTATAGACGATAGTGAAAACAGCACAAGAAGTAGCTCTTTGATATGCAGAAAATTAGAAGATATCCATTGAGTACCAAACGCTTAAGTGCAAAAATTCTGGGTGCTGTTGATAAGGAAATCATTGGGATAAGAAAGACCAAAGTCCTAAAACTTTTTGACTCATAAAATTGTTACACAAGACCGTGAAAATCATTCGTGCAGTAGCTTTTTATACTGCTATCTTGCTGAAGCTTTCAAGCTGGTATAAATGTGAGCAGGAGTGTGATATTGTTAGTGGTAGCAACTAGGGGATCTCATCGAATATTGCAGATTCGATTCTCACCTTCTTAGTCCTCCTTCCAGAAGCCTATTTAATCTTCTTGCTTCTGACATGTAAAAGAAACACAACGCGAAATTCGTTTCTATGAAAGAATCAGTATCTAC
>JAAAKL020005068.1:0-19898 GCA_010016065.2 Carybdea cf. marsupialis auct. non (Linnaeus, 1758)
ATCCATCCATCCATCCATCCATCCATCCATCCATCCATCCATCCATCCATCCATCCATCCATCCATCTATCCATCCAAATAGTGATTAAGGAAACAGTGAATTTCACGAGAAGCGACTGCTGCATGCCATCTTTGAAATTTCCTGCCTTTATCAGAAGACACTGCTTTTCCAACTGTGTCTATTTAGACCCCGTAAATTGCATTGGCCAAATACACACGTGAAAAGGAATTTAACGACGTCTTTACTGGTACATGTGAAAAGCGTATAATCGAAACCGTGTTGATGGAATGAAGTAGTTAGCGCCTTGAAATGACGTGCACTGGACATAAGATAACTAGGTTTCTTTGTTGTAAGTGACGTTTCACAAGTCATTAGAACTGTAGTTTTTTGAGGGTAGGGGTATAAATACGTAGCGATCAAGAGTATTACCCGTAAGCTCCATGGGATATTTAAATTGTAATTTGAAAGGCGCGAGATGCTAGTCGTTGAGAAGGACCGTTGGAGTATTATGATGACATCTCCGAACGTACATTTCATGCCTGCGTAAAAATCTGTGAAATTCTTTTTGTGTTATAGTTTTCTTGTCAAGACCATGTCAAGGAATTGTATACTTGGCCGTATCTTATTAGTTTACAATCGAGTTGCTTCGATAACTAAATGGAATCTTATTTCTTTCTGTAGAATTGTCTTTGGCGTGTTTTTCTTACTTAATCTTGCTTTGTGGGCAAAGACGTCGTCAGCTGCTATCCCATTTACCACTCTTGTTGCACTACTTGCTCTCTGGTAAGTTATGTGTTTGTTTTCTTCGTTCCCCAGTAGTTCTTACACTGTCGGATAACAACAAGTTTTAGAGAGAACTGCTTTCCCGTTTGTACATTTATACTAGTTGTGGCAATTTAATGTTTTGTATGACGAGCTCCCTTTTTTTGCAATTTGTAGTAGTCAGACTCTAGTAGAAGTTACCAAAAGATGCTAGATTAGAAGGTGTTCCCCGATTTCTTTAAGGGGCGGAGGGTCTTTTAGTTTTTGGTTGTATTGGGACCTCCAATGCATCGGGAGCATTTTATTGCGGAGAAATAGTGTCTCGGTCCTGTTTTGTAATATTGAGTTCTGATATGAAGAGAACAACGCCAGTGCAATTCCTTTGATGGAGACTACATGTACTGCGACATCTTTTTTCCCTCGCGAGAAATTTTTGAGACCTTTGTTGGTTCCTAATCTCGCTTTAGTGGGTGTTGTGGGTTGGCCCCTGTTGAAGGTGCGAGTACAAAAAGGCGACTAGCAGTCGACCTCAGAGGGGAAGGATGTAGCGACTTAATTGTTAGGTCAGGGGTCGGCAATCTCGCGAGCATAGCGTGATAATTACTTCCGTTAGTCATAGTTTATAAATAAATGTTCATTGGTAAACAGCTTTTCACTACTTCGCGTGTCAGCTAAGAGCTTTTTTAGATCACATGGTGTATTCATCCACAGTACTTCGCGTGTCATAGTCTAGTGCCCTGTATAACAAGTCTGACATGTAGCTCGGGTGGTGACATTGGCGCCATAACGTCCTTAAAGTGTTAGGGTCACATCTTAATCATCTGGGGATAGTCCTATTCTGGAATACGATAATCAAATCTGTTATCGCCGTCCAATGTAGATCAGTATATTCATAAATCGTAATCTGTAGTTTTTGACGATAATAAATCCAGACAGTTTGTCCCCCATTTATTGACATGTTAAGCAAACTGGGCCAAAACTGCATGAAGATGGAGAGCAGCTGACCAAGCATGACGGCGTGCCATTCGTTTCATGCTTTATGTACTGCCCAGCATAATCAACACGATTACATGTGCCAAAGGCAGAGGTGGTAAAGTTGCGACTGAGGGCCGTTTTTCTACTACCTAAAATAAGTCTTGTGGTTGCAGGATCATTAAGGGTAACAGCAGGCAATATAGAGTTAATACGACAAAAAAGTAGATATATGTATGTTTTCTTGATTACAGTTAATGTTGTAAGACAGGATAATAGATCAGGCATTCCGAGATTCTATTTAAAAGCAAAATAGATTGATTGCAAATGAACAATTTACTTCTGTTACGTCGCAGTTTTAAGGGCATTGCTTGCCTCGTTGGACCCTTTAGGTAAAAAAGGAATATGGACAGTTTCTCTACCCTCCCCCCAAGGTTGGCCACTCTCAGGGTAGTCCATTGAACACTGTGAATACCCAAACCAGTTGATTTTTAAGGAGTAAACATGAAACAGTGCACATCAATATATGATCTTGTATCCGTTCCTGCACTAGGTTTGGTATATCAGTTCCTCTGACATTTCTTGGAGCATACCTGGGATTCAAAAAGAAGGTATCTGTCTAGACCTTTGGGGGTATACTCGTAGTTATTTTCGATTACCTTTATTGGTTTAGATTTTCGTTTAGGTTTGTTGCAGCTCCAATTTAGGTTTTTATTTCTGTTTACTATAACGACGGCCGTGTTATCAGCAAGAAGGACACGTGCCACACTTACATAGCATATTCAGTTGGCTTTGTAGCAGAAGGGCCTTGCAATGGAAGTGATTGTTTAAGGTGTAGTTGAGATTTAGTTCAGACTGTAACGCAAGTCTTGTATGACATTTTGCCCACATGATGATCGGGGAACTAACTGATCGCAGTTGACGTATTGCCAATATCAACTATAGTATATAAAATCAGTGAATGTGGTTGCTTGTCATTTTGGATTATTAAAGTACCATGGTAAACAGTTCAGCTCTCCACAAGTCATTTCTTTTTCAAACATGTATCTGAGGCGATGTAGTTAGTTCACCTTAGCACTGATACTTCATAAAGGTGTGAATTGCAAATCAATTTGACCCGAAGGGAAAGTTCATATTATCGATAAGTGGATGCAAACCTGGTATTGCATATACCGCATTCAAAACTGTTAAGATACACGAATGAAGGAAACACACTTTCTATTTTTCCTGCCAATACTGTTTCGCTTGCTGGTAAGAATATTTGTGGATTGCTTGCAGTGTTCCTTGTGACACCTATTGCGTATGCCAGATGTTTCAATCGATGACCACCAAGAGTGTATTTGTACGCATCATTAGTTACCTTTTACTTGTTTCTCCATTAGCCCATCGAGCTACCTGTAAGGACTAACCAGATCCCCAGACAGATTCCCGAACAGGTAATCACGTGAATTCTTTCGTAAGATTATGATTTATAGAAACGGACTTGATGTATCAGGAGATTTCTACTTTATTCTATGCCAAGTTGCCCAGCCGTTACGATTCTCATGTTTCAAATCAGAACTTCTTCTAGGGGGTTAATTGGAGTGTCACCAATATTTCAACGTAGAGAATGACTCATAAAGTCAGCTCCAAGACCATAGGGCGTCCTTTTTTGCCATTGTCGTATACAGGAAAAATTTTATTTAACAGTTATTCGCAGTAGCCGTATGTGTGTTGTCCCCATTGTTCCCGTTTGTTTGTTTTTTCATGTGGGCTGTGACACTACCATCTGAAATCTTGTCATTACATGACATTCCTTACCGGCCGTGGCATCAATTACCAAAAATGTCATACATTACGTTGTCGAGTCATCCTGTACAACCCATTATCAGCCGTTGCTATATAGCCCCCACTATATAGTTCAAGTCATTACGGTTCCATAGTACCCCGTGATGGACCCCTGCAGCAATTCATGTACTTTATGTCCATATATGCAGCTAAGGATGCAGCATCGATCCTATTTAACCAACCCGTTTGCATTCATCAGTGCACTCTTGCATCCAACCATGCTTCCAGATGCCCGATCATCCATTCACGTACCTAACTCAACCTAATTTCGCCATCTTTGTATCACCATTGAATTATCTTTTGCATGCAACTCTACTTCCATCCAACTTTACATTCTTCCAGCTTTACATGCATTTGTCATGTCACGTTCTTTGAGTCAACCGTGCGTGAAGCTATGTCTTCCCAATACACATCGAACATTTGCATGGATCCATGGGGCCATCCTTATATTCACTGCTATGCCGCCAGGCATTTCAGCTGTGTTGTGATGCCTTCTTCTTGATGAGGTGTAGTAAATGTTATCTTTTATCACCTAATGGGCATATTTATACTGAGGCGAGTCGATTTTATGACTTATGGAAAATTGATTGCAGAAGACCTACTGGAGCTTATTTGCCATATTTCTATATAATATAACCTCTGGGTTTACACTCATGATCCCGGTGTTCACGGGATAGCTTTTTAATAGAAAATCTCAGATTTATAACTTTTTGTCGTTTGTTGAAAGTACTATCGTCATATTGATTCTTCTCTGTCTTCCAGAGCGTTTATACCCGTCCTCTACCTTGCATCATCATGGGTGGTATTTTGCCCTTCGGCTGCATCTTTATTCAGTTATTCTTCATTTTGAATAGTATATGGTAAGTATAGGTCAGAATAAATCATTTTATGCTAATTGTGACAGGCTTTGGTCATATGCATTAGTTTCTACTACTCTTGAGTTTCAAAATAGCATTTAGCAGTGAATTTGGTATGCTGAAGATTGCTGTCAGGAACTGTTCACGATGTGCAAAGAGTCGTACTTTATTTACAAGAAATCGTGCCAAAGTATACTATAACAAGTAAAAGTACACCATGGTCCTTTCCTTTTGAAAATGGGCTGATCTGTTGCTTAGACCGTTAAGTGCTCCGTGTCAGCGCTGCCCCTCTGTATTCATACGTGACATGTTGAGAATCCCCGTTTCCCTAGCTCCTGCAACAGTGATTTATGTTGATTTTACCTTGATATTTGCCAGGCAATTAACCGCTTATTTTAAGGCTTGCGATTTGAAGAAATAGAAATTGCTATGTAGAGTTCAGTTCCTACACCTAACCTTTGGCAAGATGGCAAGACGAAAATGAAGAGCCTATCATGAGGAAAATATGTTAAAGAAAGGGGTATACAGTAACGGCAGGCGTATTGTTCATGGTGCAGATCCGTATCAAAGACTGGGCGATTTGAGGGTACTACCGATGACAATCGGGGGCAAAGAGAGTCAGCACCCTTTATAAAGCCGATTTCTTAGCCCACGTAAGAGAATTGAATGAACGAAAACTTATAATTACGTTTTAAAGAAATCTTTTCAAGGCAGCATCATTCTTGTAATGAGCCAGCCAGATAAGTGTGGCTTTAGTTGCACGCACATTTACAATAAGACTGTATGTCAGCCGTGCTCGTTGTCGTGCGCGAGGTGATGCGTTGAGCGTGTTTTGAAATGTGTGAGCATAACTGTGTACAATGAAGAGGTGGCTGTAATGTTAAAAGAATTTTAAAAGAATTTTAAAAGAAGAAAGCCTGGGGTTCGGTTTCCCAGTCACTTGATGTTAGACATTTTATGTAACAAGATGAACACTGATACGAAGATATTGTATTGTTTAAAATGTGCACATAGTACTTCACCTTCGATAGTGACTCCGCGAGGTGAGATGAAAGCACTCAGGAAAATAAAAATAACGATCTTCATTCTTAAACCATGTGTAGTTTTATTCTTAAAACTGATTTTAAGAAAGTTGTCTGATAGAAGATAGGATACAGATTCGCTGCATTGAATGTAAGACTATATTTGGTGAGAGTCTCTTTTTTTGTGAAAATATTCTAGATAAAATAAAATGTGGATTATAGGTTTGGCCACATTGTTTTCTGTCATCAGGTATTTTGAAAATTCATTGCAGATTCAGAATATTCAGTCTGACTTACGTATGTGTTAGTTATGAAAGAATCATTATCTTACCTTATTAATATACCTTGTTTACCTATATACGATATTTACCATCACGGCTCTACACAGCTATGTAATTAGAGGAACTGAAGGCAGGTGCATACTGCAACACTTTCGTCAATCTGCAAGTGGCAAAGGCTTTGTCATTCGCCACTCTTTTCTTCAGTGAGGAAGACGTACTTATAGTTCACTTTAAAAGGCGTTGTAGTCTAAATTCCTTGGCTACCTAAAGATTCTTCTTAGTTTGAGCTGTTAACACCGGCAATGCTATGCCTTCCTTTTTAGGTCGCACCAAATATACTACATGTTCGGTTTCCTCTTCTTGGTGTATATTATACTCATTGTCACTTGTTCAGAGACTACCATCCTGCTTTGCTATTTTCATCTTTGTGCTGAGGTAAGTTTTGGAAAATACTTATAGTAGCCTTTGTGCCGACTTTCCCATTCATTTTGTAACTTGAGCTTCATTTTTATCCCACCCAGTTTGCGAGCTATACACAAAATATTTTTGTAATTTTGGTGGCGCGAATGTGTTCGTTTTGCGTCATATTGGAATTGGAGATTGCAGTGTGTAAAAATTTCGTTCTCGCATGAGTGGTTATATTGTACATATTATTGTATAGGAAATTTGATTTAGAGTTAGAGTTCTCAAATGTATTTGCTTTGGATATCGACAACAAAAGAGATATAAATAATGATAAGACTTGTTTTCTAGTTAAGACATTTTTACTTGAGTGGTTTTAATTCTATATGATTTTAATGCAATTGCTGATAGCTTCGCTTTGGCAATATGGAGCTATGGAGGCATAAAGTGGGAACGGTGCAAGCCATCTTCTGAAACGTTTGTTGTTTTGTAGTTTTAAGAACTGTGAATGGCGTACGTAACAATTATACAAGAGCGTTGAGCTGCAACTGGGAAAATGTTTTCTAATCTATGCAACGGTCTAAAATTGTTAAATCGTCAGCAGGAAGACAGCTACTTATTTCATAGAATTGCCCATGTTAGTAATTGAGTAATACTATCACTTCAGGCCTATGCATAAAAGAAGCTTCATTGTAATATTTCAACAAGAGAATCTGATCTTTATAGAATTGATGCAACTGAATGATTTTATACTCCTTGAACGTGAAGATTTTTAGTAGAAATGGCCTTATGATAACAAGAACAGATGCATCATATTCGTATAATTGCGCAGCAGGAAAGGGGAGTGTGATTGGCGTAACGAACGTAGAAGTTAAAAGCCGAAATACTTATTACGCTTCATCACATGGGGGGTAAAGCCCGGGTCATATATGCAGAAGAGGAAGCGGTAAACAGCAGATTATTCATCTGCAACGGAAACCATCTCTTGAGCTACTTAGCTCTCTGATTACAGCTTTGTTTATCCTGGTAGGTACGAGGCAAAGGGATTGGTTATCCGGGGGACGTTTCACGCTTCTTATCATATAGATAGGCCAGTGTTTGCAGGGATCTGAACGTATCATTCTTAGATATCATGTTTCTTTGTCATTTCAGGATTACCGCTGGTGGTGGCGTTCATTTCTTACAAGCGGATTCACTGGTGTTTATCTCTTTCTTTACTCGGTGCATTACTTCGTCACGAAACTGCAAATTAGTGGCATAACAAGCATTTTCCTCTACTTTGGGTATACTTTCATCATGGTACTCCTCTTTTCACTCTTAACAGGTATGTACTTAACTCGAGCAGGGAAGGCATTATTTCGTTTTTATTCAGAGCGATCATGCAACACTAAATATTTTGACTTAATCCTATTGTACTCTGTTCGTCACGTGGAGCCCTGTGCTAAGAAACGTTTACCTTCAGTTTTGCGACCTTTCATGTCAGAGGCTTGCATCGTTATTACTTTCACTAATGACAAGCGTATCACCAAGTAACGCCATGATGAAATGTAGATCAGGTAAGGTCTAAAGTTTTTGCGTTTGAAAAATTGGTAGTATGGTCGACAAAGGACTCAAAGCACAATTACATGCTATTATTTTAGGGCTAAAATTCCCTTGAATTTAAATCCAAATAGTGCTATATTCCCCTTGTTTATACTTTATTTTATACAAAGAAATACTTTGAGAACATAGCTATATCAAAATGGGAAATTGAAAATTACAGGAAACCTCACTGTAACGTTATGTGAACTGGAGTTGAAAATGTCTCTGATAAACGAAGGCCCCTCATTTAATGAACTATAGTGATCATGACTTAAACCTTTTTATCGTTTTAAAGGATACGGATAGCCTGAAATTCCAAATGCGGTACTGAGGGGAGGGGCGTACTGTTGCTAAGATGATCCAACAGTCCCCCTCCCGTAATCCTAGCATAGGCTGAGTTGGATATAAAAAGTCCTGAGCAGAGTAGAGTATCCTTTGCCATTGTAGCGTCACACCCTGTGTGTACCAGTACCCCAAATTTTATTACACAACCACTGCTTACACTGCTTAGGAATCAGTGATATGGATCCCGGAGCATTGAGGAAAGTATGGTGTAATAACACTCGTTTTGTGTTCTTATGTTCGCTAACCGTGACGTGGGACTATTTGTAAATAAGGAAAACGATGACTGTGGTTTCTGTTTGACGACAACGAGGGACATCATGAACTTGAATCTGAACGATGTTAATACCCACAGACTTTGATGTGCTTGCTAAGAGAATCTTGTGGTAGAATAATAGACACGAGTTCGTGTGTTAGATACTATTTTAGTCGATCAAGAAGTATTTTAGAATTATTTGCATTGCTATCTAGACGAAACTGAACAAAGTATTTGACTGCTTATAATCACCAACGAGATCTGCGGAATGTATGTATCTCGGTAAGGGACATACAAGATAGTGTTGACTAGGTGTAGGTTTCAAGTGTGATAACAGGTTTAGACAGGTTGCAGAAAGTGGAGAAACGCACAACAAATATCCCTTATGTCGCTTCTGCAGAAACTAGTCCGTAGACGAGGTGGACTCGCCATTAGAAAACGTACTGATTTGAAGGTGGAATGTTAATGCATGAGTTATGTATTTTAACTCCCGTAAATAGGCAAGAGAAGGTTTTAAGAATTGCATGTGCTTTCCTGACTCTTTTAAATTTCTATTGACGCTTTTTGTTTCGTTATTTATGTTGATTTTTAAAGCAGCCCACGGCCTCCAACTCAGTTATCTTCGAATCAATATGGTTTAACTTCCTTTTCCTATTCCGCGCAGGAACTATTGGCTTCATTGCTTGTTTCACATTTGTATACAAGATCTACGGAGCAGTGAAGGTCGATTAGGAAGACCAAGGGACGTAAAGAATATGAAGAATACGTGAATTTCTTAATTGCAAGGAAAGTGATGATGCAAGACAACAAGTGAACATACTGGCACAAAAGCATGGTTTATAGGAATATCTGTTGCAAAATGTAGGCCTTATTCGATGTGATCGAGGACTGATGAACAGTTGTAAACAATGTTTATTGTTGGTTATAGGAACGAACGTTACCAGCCTTGATCGTCGAATTAAGTAATATGGTACAACGAACAATGGCATCACGGATTGTGCTAATGGTTTTTTTGTTATTTAACCATGTTGGGGTTGGCTATGATTTGAGTATTTATAAATCGTTGCGAGTGGTCTACGACCAAGGGAGCACTTTGAACTTTGTAATTATGATAACACTAACTTGAAGTCTTACCTTACACTGTACCTACCTTTAATTTAGTTTTTATCAATTGTTTTCGGTAACAATTTTCAAGCACTCCCAAGGTAAATCATTTCAACAGAGAGGAGAGAAGACATGTCAGGGAACCATATCCTCCATTGTATGCATGATAATTAGATCGGCACACCTCCGCATAATTGTGCGAACGTCGATTTAGTATGTGCAATGAAAGCTTTGAGTACGTACGGCTAAAAAGTACGTGTCTTTGTATATTAGGTATCTTTACTTGTTAGTCAAGGAGCAATAAACAGTATACCTGTGATGCACCCTTGAGGAGCACTTGACTTAAATTTCCACATGTTACCTGAACATAGAAGTAACTTGTAATTTTGGACTTGTACTGGCCTCTTGTAATAGCTCTGGTAATAAGAAAGAGAAACAACGCAAGAAGGTAATAGTGAGATTTGTCAAGTGACTTTAAAACCTTATTTCTCTCTCCGGCAAGCGTTGGAGTCAGTTTAGGGTGGTTGTGAACGTATGCCAATTTGTAATTTTATAACTGTGCCTGGCAAATCCAAACAGGCGTCGTTCATTTGTTTTAATAAGGTAATACATCATCCTCCCATCTTATCTCTGCCTATTTGAACACAGGTATGAAACTGCCGTTGATGGTAGCACTCATACTCATGGAATTTTTTACTGACCATTCATTTCATAGTCCATGTTATAATGCTGAAAATGAGAAAATACGTGATGGCACTACAATGTATCAAATTTATTTACAGAACCAGCAAACAGTAATTATTGGTTGCGCCAGATACTACACAATGCTTAGTAGTTATTGCCGTTTTCATGCCTTATTTGGTTTACAACCCTAGGTCAACGTTATGACACCGATTTTACGAAAATGTGTTAGTTCGAGACGATTACTGTGGAAGTGAAATCCTGATTACCACATCGTGGAGATCAGTTGGTAACTATTAGGTAGATAGTGATCCCAAGCAGCTCTGCATTTGTTGCTTCCCACCCTCTCCCCCCTCCAGAAATCGTTTACATTGAGGCTAAACATATAGATATGCTGCGACTAACCTTTCTAGCTTCGCCAATGTCGGAGGCGGTTTTAGTTTGACACCTGTTTGCTCATATTGTTGTGACCAGCATAATCAAGCAAAGTATGCATGGATTTCATAAAAATTTGTCAGGTGATATAATATGGCTTGTAAAAGAGTTAGTTAGATTTTTGAATTGAGTCTGAATTTCAGTTGGTTTAAAATTCTGCTGTGGAACGTTTTTTGAAGTGCTGTGGTCAACTATTTTACATGGCCTTAACAACCAAATGTGGCATCGTGTTCTTTTGTTTATAGCACGTTTAGTGTGGTCTTGTGGTTAGAATCTGAGGCTTTACCACAGCAGCTTTGTTTGAGCTCCCACACAGATAACTGGTCTTCTACTTTCTATTCCTTTTTCTTTTTTCCGGCTCTTGTCTCACTTGCTGACCCTTGGCATATTATTCGTATTTATGACAACCAGAAGTAGTGATATGTGGATTGGTAGATGTATGTCCTTCCACTGTTTTATCTCTCTTTCTTATTGAAACGCACGCGCGACGTTAACATCAATTCTTATGAACGTTGACTCTTAAGGATAAAAAGTAGATCATAACAGTGCTTGTCTCCTAGCTTTTCATTCTTGTCTTGCGATTATATCTCCCACCTCATTCTACTGGTTATCTTCTTCAAAAATGGAAACCGTTTCAGCCATTATCCCCCAAATATAAGAGTGTTCAGCAGTGAAAGTGCACCGTGACACTACCATTAACGTCGATTCCCTGTTGGTTGTTACTCACTAGTTTTTACCTGGTATATACCCTTGTCGCACTCCAGTAACACAATATTATCATAGTTCAGTTGATCTTTTCTATGCTCAGTCACAGCGCATAGTGAACATCGTCGAATGTGAAGTATGAACGAGGGCCTCGAGGTGAATATCAAGAAGATGAACACCCAGATGGCGGTAGTCAGCACTAGTGACACCAACAGTTTTGGACTGACAAGTTTTAGATTGTTGTATATGGGGCAGACAATTGCAGACGACTTTGTAAGTAAAACTTCGATCTTCAATGCAAATACCGGGAGCATTATTAATGCCTTTGAAATGTGGGCCTGCAGAAGTATGCTTAAAATTCTTAAGACTGCTGATAATACCAACATATTAATAGATGCGAGAAAGCGAAAGGGGAGGATGTGTGGTGGAGTGGAAACATCGAGACAAGGATAGTGGAATATTTTTGACACCTTGTATGAAAGCGCATTCGAGGACGACCGATGTAAAAAGTAGACAGGCAAGACGTGTTCCATTCGGGCACGAGGAGGTACCAACAGAAAGCACTGTCTGCGAGAAAATGCAAACCTATTGACGTAGATGGGACCGCAAGGTAACATAATCTGCCACCTTTTCACGTTCTTTTACGAATATTTCTTGGCAGTTAGAGGACAGATCTATGAGATATTCGAAGTTAACACATACTATATGAAGACATCTGCTTGAAATAGGCATGTTTTCTTACTGTCGCTCATTTATTATACCATAAGATATCTTGTCCGTGTCTTTTCCTATTGATGTAAAAAGAGCTGCCAGGATAGAGAATCGATTTCATTTTACCATGTGCTCGTATAAACGGTGTAATACATAATGTAGTAAGAAAGAGGCCTTTGATGAGACATTATCTCGGAAGGAGTTTTAGATTGAATCTTTGAGAATCAGGAGCCAGATTTTTAAAATGTAGCATCTAATTTATGATCTATTTTACGGTAGCTCTGTAATTGTACTAAATAACACCCTGGATAGAGAACCGATTCAGTTGTACCCTATACTCGTTGAAATAGTGTGCGTAAAGTCAAACAATCAAAATCACCAAATGTGGACTTTAGTGTTTGGCCAGCTTGGTTATCATTTAAGTGAAGGGTAAGCGTTCAATCGACATCACGGGCCCACCATTTTAATCAAGAGGAATAGCAGAGAAATATGATTGTAAATACAAGAGCACTATTAACACTGCTTGTCCTTGCATCTCGCTCTCACAGCTCGGGATGTAAGCAAAGCTGCTCTCGCTTCACCACGACGTAACCCGAAAGTGTGTCAACATGTGCAAATGCAACAACATTCTTTAAAGCAAATTGTGATCCTTGATATTCCTTATGACAACGTCAACTTGGATGTATCGGCGTTGTATTAAATATCCGAGGTATATGTCTCGGATCCCTATGAACTGTGACCCCTAGTCAAGTGACGGGACCAGTTCTCCCATATTTGGCGACAAATCGCCGATAAGGAAGTGATCGGGATGTTGCTGTTTACACTATCATTTTGAACCGTGCAAGAAACAGTGCTAGACCCTGACATAGTTCAGACTCGTAGCGTGAAAACTTCGCACGGTTCCTGGCCCGGTTTATCGAGATGGATATCTACGGCTACGGTCTTTGACTTCTCAAATCTTCGCGATTTCGCAACACATCGCTTGTATTCGCATAAAAGTATTAACGAAAAACGGAACTCTTTGAGCACGCTCATAGGAGTGGAAAATTTGAGAACCCAACATTGATATATTCTTAACTTAAAATGTTTATACTATCATTTTTGAACCATATTGTGAACCATACTAAGCCCTGGCACGGCTCAACACTTTACACTATTCAACTTGGCAAAGTTTCGACCCTGCTCATCGAGGTGGGCTAGAAACCATGCGAGGTTCCGAACATTTCAAAATCCATATTGTAAACGCTCAGAAGGGTCTGGCACGGTTTCAAATTTCCTTCACGCAAGTGTTGTTGTCAACTTTTTTCAGAATGTCAACAGCTTACTAAGGGTTAATCATACCAGTGTTTTTCTATCTGACCATACCACAGCTGATCAACACAGCTTTCCTAACCTCGATACTAACTTAAATAATGTCAAGGGAATGTTTCCCTTAGTCACCTTCTCCCGCCCTTATAAAATTCATGTCTCTCTCGACTATGGAACGTTGACAATGTTAAAATTATTCTTAAAATAAAAAAAACTGCTACAGTTCGGACTAAACAATGTAGTTTCAACGGGTTACTCGAACGGAGTCAGGGTCTAGAACGGCTCCTAGTAAGGTTTAAAAATGACAGTGAAACAGGGTATATGATGCCGTTTTCACAAGGTGCACTCCCCACGAAAGGGGCTGGGGTGACACGTACCCCAGGTACAACGGAATTTTACGAGAGCATAGAGCACATTAAGACTGGATGACACTCCTAACGTCACCAATTGCTCTTTGAGGAATCTATCCCAGAAATTTTGGAGAAGAAGGCAAGAACTTCTCTATTAGACCACAGCGGCTTATGATGGTAAAAAACATTAATTCACCGTGTGTGCCAGTTACGTGTCTACAATACCATCTCCTTTGAGAGGATCAGGGGATAATCAGTAAATAGTAAGCTTGAGCCGTGGATTAGATGCCACTTGTATTGCAGCTTTGAATAAACATGCATGGACAGGGCCCTATGTAAATACGGGTCATTATACTTTTCTTCATCGTAATAGAGCATGGGTATCAGGTCGTTATCCAAAATGTATTAGTACGCGCTGTAACAAGCTAGAGAAGATATGTTGATCGTATCTTTAAGTCATGATCCCAACATTTGTGTTGAAGCTAGGTAGTTGCCCACGTAGAGACACCATCTTTTCCAGAAATGATAGATGCTCCGTCATAATATTAAAATGAATATGATTTGAATACAGATCTCCTTACTCTCGAGAATTTCAAAATTACATTGGTCTGCAAAATAGAGTTACGAACAAGGAGCTTCGTGAACGCACACAACAACCCCAATCTTCAGCCTTCGCGGCTCATAGAAGGGTGTCATGGTTTTTGCCACGTTCTACCCTTGCCCCGAAATGACCCAACCTGTGCAGTCCTGGATTTCAAACCTCTTGCAATGCGATGGAGGCGAACTTGAGGTGCACTTCAAATGATCTGCAAGCCTTTGAAGTGCTCATGTCTCAAGTGGAGAAGCTTACTGCTGATCGTCAGCAGTGGAGTACGCTTGTGTCTCAAGTTGGCTCTGCGCACCGCACGGTGCACGAGGACTATTAATAGTAGTCAAATCCGTCCTGAGAGGTACGATGATTAAGACCGAATACCTTGTGGCGACTCATAGTTGTTATTAGCATTGTTGCATAGGGTTGTGAAACCGAGGCAACCTTGACGTCAACACATTAAATATGGAAATTAATTGCCTTTAACGTTATTTCCGAATTACTGTTACTTTTTCTTTGTAAAAGTAAGTGCATCTTTTTTGTAAATCCCCAGTTGCTACACACATTCTACTTGGCGAACGTAATGCTGTTCGTAGTTATTTTTGACGTGTTACTTAGGCCACTACATAAATTTAACAGCTTATACTACCATTGCGCCCTTAAGTAGTCATAACTATAGGAGACCAACACACCCTGCTATAACCTCTTCTAAGAACATTGGGGATGCCTTATTACTCAAAATGGGGTAGAGTAGATACATTATCTATGACCACCCCTCGGCTAATGAACCTGTGAATACTACGAATAACTAAAAAGTAACTTAGAGCAAACTTTAAACATTGATATATTTCGCACTTTCTATTATTTTACAATACAGTCAACTCTCAATATCTCTACTATTTGATATATCGAACTTTCTAAGTCTACTAAAAGCTGAAGATAAGGAGAGTTGATTATTACAAGCTCGGTTCAAGAGTTTTTGAAGCACTAATTAGCATCTAAAAGGATTTTAAAATTTGCTAGAGACATGCCTCGACTTTTAATCATTATGATCAGTAAACGACATCATCATCGAGGGTCATTCCCCCTTCTCTTCCTCCTCCCCCATGAAACTTTTTCTGGATACGCCACTGTCAGTCATCCTTACCAAATGATCACTTCCTCAGATTCTATTGGAATGTTGTTATCTGTGCACATTACTGACGATTCGTCATTGGCTATGACCAAGTGCGAGGATTTACATATGAAAAAGAAACGGAGAGAAACCTCTCAGATACTTGTTACAAAGAGCTATTCACGACTGATTTGTGATGCAATTTTGTCAATGTAATCAACTACCCTGCAGGAGAAGTGATAATATCGGATTGCTACCAAAAGGGTTTGAACGTTTTTGTCTGTCAATACAATGCAGCAGCTCTGTTGGTTACTCAAAGTTTTGTTGAGTGTTAGTCATGTCGTAGCCTCGCTTCAAATATCTCGTTTTCATTCTATCACATTAGCATTTTCCTGTACACAACTAGTCATTTCATTTTGTAACTCAACTGTTCTTTGTAGATACAATCCTTTAGAGAAGAGACGTTTTGAAAACATCAAGTTTAAAGAGACTCCAGAGAAATGTGACAATGTCATCACTATGATTCAAACCTGGGACCCTTCCAAGGTCAAGTCACATGGCACGGAGAGGATGATCTCCAAAATTGCGCAGAGCTGGATGTGATATCCACCGACAGAGTCTCAGGAGCTGATGTAATGTTATCATCTGGTCACCATAGCTCAGTTGGTAGAGCAACACGCCGTGGTGACATTTTCTCTTTTCCCTAGTATTTCTTTAAACATAATATACCGTCCTATATTTTGCCTCAATACATCAGAATTTATTTCAGATAGCTTGATTTTAGACGAGTGTTACTTTCGTACTCCCTCTGTCTACGAATATGCATCTTTTGCGAGTATAGTTTCTCCAACAAGCTCCTTAGTAAATCAGGATTTTCCAAATATGACACCAGGCAGCTTTAGAAAGTGTTCCAGCGCACAATTAATGCACAAGGTCACTGCGAAAAAAGTAATCCTACTTCCTCCAAGCTTGCCGAAATTACCGCATGTAACGTTCACAAACTAACGGCCGTTGAAAAATGTAAAATTTGTGTGGCCGCTTGCCCCCTTTAAAACTCTCTGGGTGGCCTTTTGTTTGGCGGGTTTTACAAGGGAACTTTATGCCCATGGGATTTTGGCTTACTTGATTTCCGTCCTAAGATGACGGAAGGTCCTCATAATTCGAAACATGTCGTAAAATCAAATTCTGCAATCTCTTATTGTATTTTTTGATAAGCAGAGAGGCACCCTCAGGGAGACATAAGCCGGGGGCACAGAAATCACTGAGATTGCTTAATTAACTAAGCAATTTATTTCAATTTTAACTGTTACAATACTACAGTTTATACGATTAATACAGAATTGATTTCTTTTCTAATTGCGCAGAAGGGATCAGATCTGATTCCGCCGCTGTAGCCGTTGTAGCCGCATTCGCCGCCTCTGCCGCAAGGGAGAAGTTTGGAGATGGGCCAGTACTCAGCTACACACAAACTTGGCCCTCTCACAGTATCTATTTTATAAATGTATATGTATGTATAAACCTTTTTTAATCTTTTAAAACATTTTTTTATTGTTTGAATATAAATCAATCCTTTTCGATGTTTGTTTATTGGCTTCTGATTTCTCTCCATATACTGAGCATTGAATGCTTCACTATTTTTAACGATTATCCTTTAAGCTTGTCATTTAAACTACTACAGCTAGCAAAGGAATTTGCATGCTTATTTTTTATTTATCTTTGTATACCATCAAGTGATTTCTTAGATGTTTATCATACTCATTGTTTATTTCTGTTCTAGTCAATGAGCTTGCATGAAACGGAAATTTTTGCGGTTGACACCACTAGCAGTGTACAGGCGAGGATTGCATTTTTGCTCCGTGGGGTTTGTGTTGCTTTTGAGGTTGTTGTTGATTTTCTTGGTTAAGCTACAGGCTTAGACATGAGAGTCCTCGTGACCTAAAGTCTGTCCATTTCCTCTCTAAATAAGAAAATATGTTGCCCGACCACAGGCTCAGCTGGTTGGTTTATCACAGCGTATCCTAACAAATGAGCCCTATGCATCCCTTGCGATACGTGCTTGCATCGTCAAGAGACTGATTCATGGAAAAGCAAAGAATACATTGGCAAGTCGAAGTGCCTGCTAGTAGACACTAAACGTCTCTTACTAGGGCTCTATATAGGATTGTACCAGTGTTTGCACAGCCCAGGCTTGTCACACATGTGTCACGCTGAACATGCTTGAAGAACACGAGAAGGGTACAATTAACTATGGTCTACTCAGCCACTTTCACTCTAATTCACAGAGTAGGCTGCTCAACTGATCGAACAGTTGAGCTCTCATACGCCGTATCGACGGGAGAATCCATCATATAGGACATGATTCTATAGTTGAAAACGTGGACAATGCTGCTAAGCTATAACATCTAATAGGGCTGGTTTGTGCATCGAGATCGGTGCTGTTGTATAGTATAAAGCTGGTCGTACTTTTGTGTTGGTGAGAGATCTTTCGTGTGCCGCCCTTTAAAATACCTAGTAGACAGTAATGCTAAGTAGGACTATTGGAAAGGTTTGGGTTCGATCAGTACCTCTGAAAAATCCAACTTTGTGTAGCTTGTACAATTGTCCCACAACGCGCGAAGATAGCAGTGAGTTTGCGAGGATCAATCATGACCATGCATCTACAAGTGTTATGAAGTACAGCCAATAAGTATCTTGGTCTTGCATTTCTGCATGCGCTAATAGCATTTAAGAACGAATCATTTTGTCTTTAGGAGAATGACTTCAAAAGAAAGATTTATGCTACACTAGACAAAATCAAAATTCGTGAATTTGTTGAAACTAACCCCATTGACTAAACTAGATTAAACTGAAAACTGACTGAAAACGCAGTGAAGATATCTGTGGTGTAGTACCGATTGGGTTCAGCTAGCAAAACTAATTTATTCAACTGCAGAGTCGAAATACATCTAGTCACCCTGACAATAGAACGATCTAGTATGAAACTCTCATATCGTTAACATACCTAAGCTAATTATTTTTATCTATTACAATACTAAACAGAAAGATGCTGGAGAGATAATAATTTATCATATAGTCTTTGGAGTTCCTTTACACTGTCAAACAATCAACGATCTATGATCTGTAACAAGGATGACGTGCCTTCAAAACAGGTACTAGTACTAACGTTTTCAAACCTAAGATCTTCCTTCTAGATCTGGCAGTACGTTTTATTGGAGTTTGTGAGCTTCATACGAAGTTGGTCATCGGTCCAAGTGTGCTCCAATTTCAATCTTTGACCAACTGTTACAATTCCAGTCCATCATGGAACAGACCTCGACGTCGTTGATAGTAGACCTTTGAGGGTTTGGAAAGTATTTCTTTCCCCTTTACCTACATTTCGTACTAACGTCCTCTGTGAAAGAAGGTAAGGCTGCTCTGCATTTTTTGAAAGAATAGACAAAAACTTTCCCGAAAACTGGGCGGGTCCAAGAAACTAATTAAGCTTCATGACATTGATAGGCGATGATAGTAACTTTACAATATCATCTGCCTTTGAACCTTGGTAACTACGTCTTTTAAGAGCTGGTTACTAAGGTATATAACATGTGGTTGGTCAATATTCTACTTGTACTAACGGTAAAGCAATTCTTTCGCTTTAATGCAATTTATCAGTAGTCTAAAAGTGGCACAGATGATCGTTCACAGTTGTTCCGCCTACCAGAGTATTATCAATGTAGACTGTAAAACCGCATAGATCTTTCCCTAGATTTATCGTAATTTCCTGAGAGTATCCTGAGGCTGACTTGGCTTTCAAACGGTGTTTACATCGGTAAGTAGACATCATGACGTATATTCAAAGGTAAACATCGTTGATTTGTACGTGTCAGCTTGATCTGATTGTACGCATCGTCCAAAACTACCTGCGTGAGTCCATGTCCTCTTCCAAGGCGTTTCAAGAGCTGTTCTTGCAACAGAGTTAGTTTTCGATGCCTCTCCAGCTGGTGATAGACTGTGACAACATAATCTCCACAGATGCGTAAAATTGACTTCTTTCCTGCAGATTGATTAGTTTTGCGTTCAAACTGCACGGGCTTCTCGGCTCACCCGGCCATATAGCTGAAAGGTCCTTCTTGATGGCAATCGACGCTAGTCTCGGCTTTCCACAGAGTGTCTTTGCATATAGCTTGGACTTCTCCTCCACTTCCAAACCCTGTAAACTATTCTATTTCATCTATCTACAGATATGCAACTTATCTGCGCAGTTTTTCGGGAACTATATTTGTAGTGTATCATCTTCAATGTGTCCAAAATATCACGAGTGGATTCTAGAGCATTTGCAACAGAGATCTCTCTAGTATTTGTTGCAATTGACAGTTCAGTACAAGTCAGTTCAGCTCACGAACTGGTGTTGCGATGCCCTTGCAGAGACTTTTGTTAAGCCATCCTTAATAACAAAAGGCCGGAAATCGTTAGTGCCCTTTCCCATGATCCCTCACTAGTCTAACACTGCCTGAAAGCATTAACTCTATCCCCCAAGCCCCTCCCAAGATATTGCAGATATCATTTCAGTACAGATGATCTTCAAAATGTTTTGATTTTGAGGCTTGTCTGGCCCTGCC
>JAAAKL020005069.1:0-19897 GCA_010016065.2 Carybdea cf. marsupialis auct. non (Linnaeus, 1758)
ACCGATGGACAAAAAACAAAAGTTGAATGTGCCCATCTCCTAACCAACAGACTGCAACTATTCAGTAGCCTGCTAATGAAAAAAAAACACCAACACTTTATATTGTTTGGGGGGATATCACTTTCTTCTGGCACCGAAAAAATGATGTACAGTCAAAAAGTATGTATGGAAAAGAATTAGCCAACCGTCACCAGAAATTAATCATCCTGTAGGTCGCAGGTGCTGGTATAAAAAATAGCATCCGAAGGTGCCGTTATTCGTACCGAATGATACTTCTCTTTGAGCGGTCAGTCTGAGTTTATAAAAAGTAGGTAGATACAAAATCATTCCCTAGTAGGCTGGGGAAAGTACAATCCCCTAGTAGATTATGGGACAAAAAAAGACAGGAGACCCTCAGTGCTATCATGCTAAAATACAGTTTCCTTTTGATTTTTAAGAAAGAAAGTTGTAAATACCCATATATTGTAACTGTACGTAACGTTATAACTATGACGATTCTGACGGTAAAGTTATTTTGATATGAGACTATTTCAAAGGGCATGAAGTACCTTTTTGGTACATAAATAAATTTCCTTGACTGATTATAAGGTCCAGAAGGACCAAGATCCAGAACAAACCAGAAACTAGTTATCATTGTCAAGTAAATATGGTTGACAGTGTTTTCAAAATATGTATCCTTTAATTTTTAGTTTCTATGGAGGTTTTTTTGCTCTTTGATAGGTTGGGCTATTGCAGAAACGGTGATAGTGAAGCACTAAGGATGATTTTGAAAGTCAAGGGAGATGGAGAAAAATCATATAGGATAATTCTCTGCAAGTAACGGCAATCAAAGCGTTAAATGCCTCTAGATTTGCACTTATACTCTAAGCCTGATTGAAAAAATATAGCACTGTATAAGCTAAATTAAGGCTTATAACAGAAAAATATACAGAAGCCAGTAATAAAATCACTTTTAAAAAGATATCTGCATCGGATGCCTCTGTCAGATAGAGGAAAGGGAAGAAGACGGGAGCAAAAAATTCTAATGGAAGAATAAGGGAGAAAAGGAGGAGAAAAGTGAATCATAAAGAAGATTAATGAACTTAATTTCCTAGAGTACGAGTTTTACTTTCTGCAAACAGATAAATTTTATATAAAAATGTGGCTCCTCTTTGGCTTCAGATTTTTCTTATCGCTATGCCTACAGGAAATATTAACAACTTTCCTGTGCAGTACATGCAGCAGAGAAGCAGTTGGAGCTTTCCGTTACTAAGCCTCATGGTACTAGATATTTATATAAATGTATATCTGAGGTCTAAGACAAAGTCTGTAAGAAATAAGAGCTATCACTTAGTTTGCTGGGATAGGAGCTGCCATAATTTTCCACTCCTGACAAATGCACAAAAAAGGTTGTACGTCGCCTTCAAGGGGCGGCTTTTTATGAATTTCATATATGAAGACATTTTGTCGAAAGAAGTGGAACTGGTCGTACTAAAGAAGATATTTAATACCAGAAAGCGCCTCCTTTTTACTCAAACCATCTTATACTGTCTGCCTCTATGTATAGATAGATAGATACTTATTTGACCGACTGTGAGTTTACACTTATCGACGAGACTGAGACAAGAAGTATTCTGAGAGTAAAAGAACTCTTTTTGCAAAATAAGCTCAACACGTTCAAGCCAAGATGGTTAAACAAACGATATGCAAGGACAATAAAAATGAACGATGTGTGACGTTAGTTTTTGACCACTTTGGACGGGAACGGATTTTCAAGACTACTGTTTCAAAGAATGGAGGCGTACCCGGCCACCATTGTGATGCTCGGTGACCCTTCCGGCGTCCGTCTCTAAACTTCAAGGTAGGTCAGCACCTAAATGGCGCAATAACTCACTCGATAAGGGTGGGGTTCTTATGATGGTGCTCCTCTACTCTTGCCAATGGATCGGCACATTTTCGATCTAAAAGATGATCCTCAAAACATGGCTCAAGTTTCTCATAGTAAATGCGATTCTCACTCAAAGCATTATAGAGAAAAAAGTAACTCGAATTGTCCCTAATTGTTCCTTGCTAAACTTCTTATTCTTCTGTCTTCGTATTATAAGGAATTCGAAAAAATATTCTTTTTAGATTGGAAATATTTGGAACAATAAAGTTTTAGGTATGAGGATTTCAAGAAAGTAGTTCCAGTTAGAAAAAGAGTTAACGTTTAGTTGACATTTTTGAATGTGTAGTCATTTTGAAGTTCTGTTAAATTTGTTACTAAATTTGTTCTAATTTGTTCTACATTGATGTAAATTGATGTAAATTGATGTCAATGTACTGTTGATGTAACGTACAGTAAAAGAAAAGGAAATAGGTTCCAAAAGCTTGTCTTGAGCAAAGCGAAATTGACTAAAAACTGCGATAAAATGACATTAAAATCTATATAAAAACTAAAAAATGCGTAGAGGCTAGAGACATAGCTTTCGGTTAAACAACCTTTTTCATGTATACAAATGAAGGAACCGTTACGTTCAAATTTATTCAATCAATCAAACAATGGACTTTTCGGATATCTCCTTAGTAATACAAAAAACAAAGAAAATAGATGTACTGGAATTCCTATGTTAAGGAGAGTATTGCGTAGAGTCTGGTACCTAACTACTAGTAAAAATCCTAGTAAACTGGGTAGAACAAAAGTTTAGCATAGGGTTTCAATGACCGTTTGTTCTCCTCAAAGTGTTACTTGACTAACAGCAGTGTATGGAGGGGTTTGGAGCCTCAAGAAATCTCCATTTCCATATAGCCGTTCACACTGTTACAAGCGTGGCTTAAGATAGAGGCTCTGGTTACCCCAATCCCTCCCACTACTGTTGGCCCTGAGTGGATAAAAGACAGTGGAGCTCCATCTATGACCAAACACAGTCCTCAATATCCAGAGTGATTATTAGGCTTCAGAATATTCTATTATCTTTATATGATATAAAGAAGCAGTACTTACCGGCCCTGCAGGACACATGCACGTGGCCTTCGAAGTATTTCACCCAATCAAACTTGGCACTAAAATAAGCTAATGATGCTAGTTTCCCGTATTTCGATTGGTCCTTGTCTGATGTCGTAATATCCAGAGCTCTTCCTTCGTAATGTAAGGAATTCGGCGTGTGTTCGTGGTCCTCGTCCCAGGCATCAATAACACGCAATTTAACAGTGCCTTCCCATTCATCTTTGACAAACTGTGCAAGTCTTTCAAGGGCACTCTTACACCTCTGAAAGAAAAAAGGGGTAAATAAGTAACAAAGTTTCAAATACTTCTTACCGATTAAGAACCTTTTGATACAATTTAACTTGATATTCTTACACTTGTAAAGCTAGCTGACGGACACTATTCATAACATATCGTTTTTAAAGACAACTAAAATGTTAGGAAGCACTTTGATGTAGTGGCAGTAATGCATTTACGCACTGTTTATGCAATTGCAGTGACGAAAACACCAGGATAATATCGTTATGGTGGTGGGGAGGAAGGATTAAAATGGAAAGTATGTACAGTTGCACTTAGAACGAAACAGTAAAAACTCAAGAAATAAAGGAAGCCAACATCGTTGATAGGGGTCTGGCCTTCCCGTCGTTGTGGCTAAAAAATGAATGCAAAATGGATGCAGACATTTTACAAAGCGGTGAATTTTTGTTGAGATGAACGAAATCTAATAACGTACTTTTCCTCAATGTAGAGTCATTCTAATTCCCTATCATTGCGTTGTCTGTAGTCTATTACCTTTGCTACTTCAACGTTTACAAAATCAGACTGCCAGCAGTGCGACAGCACGAACGTGTCTGTGATCAGCACAAAGCTTCCAAACGCTTTCCTTAGTTCTTTTTTATATAAGTAACTTAATAAATACCGAACTTGTCCATGTTTGCGTTGTTATAATGAAACAGTTTTTGATCATCTCCCAATTCTACTTAAAAATTTCAAAATTATCACTATGAGTTCAAAGTTCAAAGAGTAGCATCCATGTAAGTTTACAAAAGTGACTGTCATTTTTCTCGTTTTGAAGAACACTTTTAATCGACATCACCAAAACGTAGGCCTTTGGTCGAAACTGCACAATCCTCGTTGATGTGATTTTTCAAGTTGCAATCTCACTTTATAATCTATCCTCTCCGTATTTCTAGTTATAAGCTGTTTTAGATGCAGCAATGTTACCGCAGTAAGTAAAACCCTTACAGCTCTTGTTCGACTAAATGTAGTAACCAGTTGCTACCAGAGCGTGATCACAATTATTACCTTAAAACTGAAGCAAACCAAAAATAATTTGATAAAAAATCTTTATTTTCGAGAAAATTTCTGTTACGCAACACGTATAAATGACTGAGTTTCCATCAGTTTTCTATCGTGTCACAGTATGAAATAATAGAAGTACGGTATATCAAAAATCGGCTACCAAAATTTCGAAGTAAGAAATTTGAACTCAGGTATATGCATTAAAAGTATATTCCTTATGCTGATAATGGGATCTATTGTCACAGTTTAAATTTTATTTCTTTATTACCTTTAACCATAGCAAAGCATTCATTTAGCTGTGCGATATCAATCACAGATGTTGGTATAACATCGTGTATTACAATAAAAGTTAAGGTGGCGTAAAATTAACCTATATTAGCCCTCAACTAGGCAGATATAACGAAATCATTAACATTTTGCAAAATTGTTATCAAACGGTTCGTAATGATTTGCCTTGTGTTTTTACTTCTTTTCTTAGCCCTCTGCCTTTGTATGAACCAATCTTTAACCTAGGGATAATTTACGATATGATTCTAAGGTATCCCTTATGCTTAATATGGAAAAGTGATAGCATTACAAGCCGATTCTGAGGTTTATACCATCAAGTTATGTGTCGAATTTGTTAGGAATGAGTCAGCCAGGGAAGTTTCTAGAAGCCCACATGATCTAACAGTATGTATTACGAAATGTGCAACACGTGATTACGTTGTGCAATTAGGTCTTAATTACAAATCTGTGTAAGTAGATTTGTCAGTTGTAAAGTTTCGCTCGTGTCGTTGAGCAGTAATAATGTTGAACCAGTTCAGAATACATATCTTGATTTAGAGTACAAATGGTGAGTCCTCATTAGCGTCCACTGCAATTTCAATACTATTAACTGTTAGGTTAGTTCTGCTCAGCAACTTTAAGTGTTGAAGTTTTAAAATACTTTAGCGGTTTTTGAGGGAAATAGCCAGGTAACGTTGCTGATTAGAAATGAATTCAGCTACATCAGCAACAACAGAACTGCGTCAACAGTGCCAAGTTTACACTTTGCTTTGGGTTACTTTATTATCATGTTTCACATCGCCTTAAATACAGCTAAGAACAGTATACGCACAAATGGCTTTTGTTGCTATACTGCAAACGAGTTGCCTAGCAACAGCTACCGAAACTAGAAGTCATTAAGCAGATAATAGCAAATATTATCATTACCGATCTTCAAATTATGATAAAATCGAATAGAAATATTTGAATTTGTTAGGCTTAAATCATAGATAGGCTAGAAATGTGTAAACAAGGGGGTAGATATAAACAAGCTCAGAGAGCGTGATGGAAAGCAAAATAGAACAAATGTAGAAATAGCGTCAATCAAATAGCAAAAAGAAGTAGATTTAGCGGAAGCAACGTAAGATCTTTTTGTTGCTAAATTGCAATATCTTCTGACAATCCATTTGTTAACATTTTCCTACTTTACTACCAGAGTTCTAGATATATCTATAAATATCGCTAAGCATTTAATGAGCAGTGCAAGGGTACAATTAGAGGAAATTTAGCCTATAGGCTTTCACATCTCCAATAATCTTTGAACTAGTGCGACCTTTTAAGTGAGAGACTACGTGAACAAACATGATAGTTAGTGATAGCTACAATTCATGAGCAAGTAACGATGTGTTGTGATCGAGGAGTAATGGCCACTTCTGGATTCACTCTGAAACTATACCTAGGATATATACAGAATAGCAATGTATGACGTCAAGTTGGTAATATCAACAAATCAAAATAATTAAAAGATAGCATTAATAGGTTTTTAAACCGTATCTTATTTCATGAAGCTGTACTGAAAACTTGAGTCTCCTTCAAATGCTCATACATAAAATCATACTTAATAACACACATGTCAGCATTTTAGATAGTTATGTTTTGTTATCTATGCATTCTGATCAGACACCGTAAGGTATTAGCAATGAAGATGAGTGATCAAGGCCTTTACCAATAGGCAAAAATTAGAGCAGACAGAGGGATGTCAGGAGCTGCGAAACAGCATTTTCGAATTGCAGGGGATAAAACTTACGGGCTCTATTAAAAGTCCTAGCTTCCTCTTAGTACTGAAAGCACTTTTATTGAATTGGTGCTCTTCTTTGGTATAAGGACATGGTTTGTTTTTTAATTGTTGCTTCACCTTATACAAACAGCTGATAATATCAGTATCCAACACTTTATAGACACGTTGTTTCGGGAAGTATTTGGAAGGCTCTAGCCTATTTCACATGCGGTCCCTATATGTGTAAAGGCTTCCCTATCTAATGCCAGACTATTTTTTGGAGACCTAAATCAAAAATGGATTAGGTTAGGTATAAAAGTAGAGGGTAGAAAGTGACCATATTACGTCCAAACTTGAGCATAGAATGGGCATTAAATGGGCTCCGTAAACACCTGCATGGAAGGCTACAGAATTTTGCAAGATGAGAGATTTTGAAAAGCACTGCAATTAAAGATCTTAAAGCTTTTAAAGATCTACTGTTTCTTTTGACAAAGGTGGGAAGCTAGCAACGTTTGGCCAATCTTACACAGAACAATTAAAATGCGCTACAGTTAGGATTCTGGGTATTGACCCATCGTTCCTCTTTTGTACTAGCTAATTTGTTACCCTTGTTTATCTCATCAAGTGAAGGATATAATATATAGAGGGATTGTGACTTATTACGAGGTAAAAGAAAGCTGACAGAGAGGCGAGCATTTACTCATAGATACTGATCATGTCCGATAGGTTGGACAATGATAGTCAAATTACTTTGTTTATATTGGCGATATTTAAAGAAAGACATTTGGAGCTGATAATAATGACGACCACGATGATGATGTCCATATTTATGGTAGTGGTGGTAATTGTTTGATGAAAGTTATGTTATTAGTATGTACCCGATGTTATTCGGGAAAAGGATAAAATAAACCGCTATTTATAGTAGAAGGTAACATACCGTATTTCCTCGAAAATAAGAAGCGGCTTATTTTTTTTTGGAAATAAATTTTCTCGGCCTTCTTTCGACTCGGCTTATTTTCGAGGTGTTTTCTGAAGAAAGACCAAACATGCACAATTTAGAACAATAACATTTTAAAACATTTTCAAACCATTTGCTTCCAATATATCAGCTTCGGTTTCTAGGCAGACACTGCCTTTGGATCCCTCTTTTTTCTTTAATTGTTCATAGTCTATTTCATCAGGATGTGACTTCATCAATTCGCGAAGTTATGATCTACTATCGTTTTTGCTACTGGTTTAAAACGATGTGCACTGCAATAGCTTCTGCAACTCGGCTTATTTTCGAGGGTCAACTTGTTTTTTCTAGTGTTTACTAAATATCTCGGCTTATCTTCGAATAGGCTTATTTTCGATGAAATACGGTATACAACCGAAGAACGTCTTATGCACGTATTATTAACTCAGTTAGACAGAAATTTCAATGTTTTATAAAGTCAGGTACTATTTGTATTTTGTACGTTTCTCTTGTTTGCATGATTAATCTTCACATTTTTGCTCAATCAGTTGCGAAGTTTCTTCAAAGTTAACATGCTTCGACAGCCCAATCTTTTTACCTATGCTGCAAAACCTCTTTTGATCCCGTGAAACAACGTCTCCTTTTAAACAATCAACCATCGGTATTATCTGACTGTACAAATTGATTTTCCTTCCCAGCCGTGAGAAACGATAAACCTCACTGTCTTCGTGAGAGGAACGTCTATTCTTCTAAGTTAATCCAAATTATAGTTAGCAAGTCATGTTTGTTTAACCTTCCGAGTGTAAGTTTCGGCATCATTAACAGAGACAAATACCACGTTAAACATTCCCTTGCTATTACCCTTCTGATGTTTCCGTGTGTCCCGAGGCCTTTGAAATGGTGATTTTAACGTTTTCATGAAAGTTGGGGGAGAGATTAGAGAAGGATAGTGGTAAAGCCCCACTTTTTTTATGTAGGTGCGAAACACGATGTTAACAACCTATGATGACGGGCGTTATTAGAGGATTTAAACTACTCTTCCTGACTAAGTTATTCCTTTACACCAAGTTACGTCAAATTCCAATTTCAAGGAACTAAGTCAAAGCGAGGCTCAAATCACTGTTAGACCAATTCTAGCTATCATTGCTCAGTGCTAGCAAAGATCTAAAGTTGCAACTTTAAGTTATGATGATGGAGGAAAATGTATTTAAACTTACTACAGTGGTTTAGCGTATTAGTTTTTGGCAGAAGCAATTGTTGACTAGAAGTGCATCCTCGTCCAAGTTTAACCTTTTAGTCTTACTTTGAATCTGCTTCATTTAGTCTACAGGTGTAACTTGTTCCGGAACAATACCTACATTCCTACCAAATTGCTAAATACGTCCAGACAAGTGGAGGCTCCATTTCCCCCAAATAACAGACGGGGGTGATACGGGGTGACTCCCTTAAAACAAATGCAAAGAAATCAATCACTTTTTCTGTACAATCCTAGCCCTATCTGCAATCTACAAGGATTGAGCTATGTTGCAATGAGGTTATAATCTACACAAGTAGACTCAGGTCTACTGAAAATGTAACAACATTCTAGACTTTTAGGTCACCATAGGGGATGGGGGATACTATAAATAAAGAAATTATTTAGTCACAGGAAAAGTGTACTTGGACAGTACCAACGATCCAAGATTATGCTGTTTCATCTAAAAGGACACTTTTAATTCAAATTTAATATAATAATTCATGCCCAAGGGAAGCGTTGGATGTTTATACACTTTTTACTACTGTTGTCATTTTACGCGTGCTGAATTTTACTATCGATTGGTTAGGATCAAACTTAATAATTCCCTATGGTGATATCAGCATCCGTGGAAAAGGTCTCCGTTGCTTATGAATGTATTGTGACGATATAATCAGGACTGGGCACGCCCAAATATTTATCAGTGACGTCATCGCATGGTTATTCTGAAGAGGAAAAGGGAATTTTACCCAGTCGATCGTTTAAGTACTAACCTACAAATTCAACGGGTCAAAGCCGTACAAAAGGAGGTAGACGGTTACATTTTCCGACGATAGCTCATCAAGAGAAAATCTATGTTCCCACTCGCACACTAATTTGCAATATTCGAGACGTTATCAATCGCTCAAATAGGTGTCACTGACGACACAAATTGAGTCATTTAAGAAAAGGTATCTACACATACTCTTTTTTATAGATAGTTTTGTCCCATTCCGATAATGTCAACTATTTAGGTAGCTGTTGTCATCAGAAATGTTTGTCTACTTTGTGTACCGCTGAACACTACAAGTCCTTCAACTGTAAAGATTTTCATTCAATTTATCCCTCAATGTAGATTAATGATAGGTATTAAAAGAGAATCGTCGTGAATTAAAAACTTAGAAGGTAATCAACTACAATTTCACAAAGAATTCTGCCCCTCGCCATAAAATACTTAGCAATTTTTGTGACAGCAGAAATTATGAGCTATCAAAGAAGAGATTGGAAATTCTCAGTGCGTAAAGATGCGAGAGAAGTAAATATTATGTTACCACTGGGTCCCTTTTATGACTTATTTTTTCATTTTTTGTATGTTTAAAATTTGAAATATTTTGTTCCGATTTCTTTGAACTAAAATACAAGCACTACTTGTTATATTCGTACTTAGGAGCGCTTCTCGAGTCATTTGAAATGTTAACATATCTGCTCTGCTGTGGCGATTGTGTTGCGTAATGTTTTCGAACGACAAACTTTCTGTCATAAGATACTGAGAGATTTTAATATTCAGTACTGTTATTGAGTTATTGTGTTGCAATGTCGCACTTAGATATCTTTTGACTGATGATGAATGACTGTACAAAAATGTTGGCGATAAAAAAAGGATGGGAGTGACTCGCTTATTAATTTTCGGCGGCATAGCAGAAAAGGATTGCCGAGAAAAGTTTGGAACAACGCGAAGAAAAGTTTAAGGACAAAAAAACACCAAAAGAACACGTAATAATTACTAGCTACTATGATTGATAAAAACAAATAAAAAATAACGGAGACAAGACCACCTCAACGTAAAGATGCCAACACGTCGTCCTTTAGTTGAATAAACTGAGTAGTAACTAAAGGAAGTTCTAACTACAAAGTTCCTATGAAATCGAGGGCATTACTTTTGGGACTTTTGTAAAAACAAGATGCTAATTGTCTTTAATTGCTGTTAGTTCGTCACTGTTCTAGGAACTTTAAATGTTTAATACATGCAATTAGCTTACTTAATACGATATGAACGTCGCGTTGGATAACCCTCAAGCAATATATAGCGTTGAATCATGAGTTGCCTATGATGTTAATGATACCGTCTGGTTTGATCGCATTGAGGAGGAAGTCTATTAAGGAGTGAGAAAGTTGAAATGGGGCTGAAACTCTGACCCTTTAGAAGTGTCTTATTGCCTTCTAGATAACAACGGGGATGACTAAACTCATAACACATTAAACTTATCAGTTGCATATACTATATCGATACTTAAGTATGATTTCAATTTAGTCTTAGTCATTTCACAGATACGTCCATTTTAGAAACAGTCCAGTTTATGGTCTCAGCGTATTTCTGCTTCATCGAATGCGAGTTCCTCTTTCATGCAGCCCTTGATACTCTGTCTTTTTGTGACCGGAAATTTTGGATCCTATTTATCATCATTTCAACGTAAAATAAAATTGGAATGAACTGCACTCAACTATCTATGTTTAAGGGGCAGCGCTTATACTAAATATGCTGCATCCAGCCTCTTCTGACTTACTAAAATGGCTCAATTTGAAACTAAAAGCAGAAATGGACAGAGAGGCATTATCGGCTAAAAGACTATTTCTATGATGTTCCGATTACTTGTGTAGTGTCCTACGACGAAACTGTACCAAATTATGTCTACAGTCTTCATCAAGTAACCGTTAAACTAGACAGAGAAATATAACTGCTTCCATTTCGTTAAATTGAATTGCTTGTTAGGGATTTGTAGTTTAAATTTAGTATGAAGTAAATGTCTTGTAGTACTTTCAAAATATCGAGGCTTATGTTAATGGCCAAAGAGGTTACGCAAAAGGACGAAAAATTACACTTAATGTTTTCCCGTTTGGTCACTAGACAAATATATTCATTTAGGTTAAAATAAATTTACTAATGGACATTAACAATGACTTTGTCTTTTATTGGATAGATAGAAAGGCTTATTTAAATTGCTAGCAGACACGTTGATACGGACTTTCCAGACATACTTACTGCGTAACTGTCTGGCTCTAACGCGCTTCCATGCTATTTTCGTAATTCAGGAGGTAAATGGGTGTATTTGACGCTTCCCTTGGGAGGTAATTTAGGGATAATGGACATTCAATGATACGGCAGTGTCTTCACAAACATACTGTTCCATGGGTATCTTTACTTACCTAGCTCTTAGGGCATGGGGTTGTAGGATCAATTTAAACTGCACACGATTCACCGCGCATGCCATAGTGTCATAGTCCGTGTTTTAGCAAACAAAATTTAAAAGGTAGCACTCACAATTTAAGGGTTAACAATCAAGTCAAAGCGGAAATATTGATTGCTTCTACTTTCTATTCAGCATTTAATACCCTCATGCGTGCTATAGGTTGAGGGATGAAGCATATTCTTCTTATTTCAAAACAATCAGCAAGGGAGTGTGGGGTTGTTCTTGGACAAACAAGCCTTGCATCCAAGGAAATAGCAGCAATGTGATTAGCTTAACAGGCAAGGGGGTCATGACCAATATAACACCTGCTGCGTCCTGCTCTTCTGAGATATTCCAAACTATGTAGCTCTAGATTCGTTTTCTCACCGGCAGGAGATTTAGATTGGAGCAAACATTTTCTCTAGACACAAATTAAAGCCGATTCAAAACCTCGACAATCGCCTATCACAACAATGTTTCGAATTAAATACATGCTTTGTCAACAGAGGTATAAAATGGCGTTAAATCAAGTTTTGTGATTATCTGCCCTGTGAAACGATTGTTTGTTTTGCTCTTGGCTGATAAGGGCCGAGAGCGATAAAGCAAGGTTTTCCTTGTTGCTGTATTCATTTATACGTAGAAAGATTCGTAGATTGTGGCCGCTTGAGCGTTGGCAATAGTGACTTGACATGCTGATGTTAAATCGAGCAAGGTAGCAAAGCTAGAAAATCAGAAAGCGATATCGAAGTTAATTCATTGCTCCTCAAACCTATCAATACGAACACCTGGTAGATGCACACTGAATGAAATACACGTTAAGAGTCAGGGAGTTGCATAGTTGTAGTAGCCTGTACGAGAACAGTGAAAAGAGCACCGGCTGAGCTATGTAGGTTACTATAGCTAAGATTTTACCTAGTAAACAACATAACTTCAAGAACCACGTTGCAAAACCGCTGTTTAGAACTACCTTACAGTACGTAAGTAGTGCTATTTACTTTTATCAACTCAGTCAAGCCTTCCTGGGTTGAAAAAACCCTGATGTTAGTTTTGGAAGCAACATGACGATAAAATAGAAAGCCGGCAATTATCTGATCACTGCAGCTATTAGCGAATACATCATCTGCCTTTTCACCTAACAACTTACAACTATAATGCCAATTAACGGATAACATCGGCTAGATTTCAGCAAGATGAGCGACGAATTAAGTATTTATAACTTCGTAGTAAGTTTGATCCTGAAGCAAGGAAAGAGTTAGAGAGGTTAAAATAGACTGCATTGTAAGTCACTTTTGCAATTAGAATAAACTCATGTTCCGGGTTTTAGTAGAAAGGTAGTTTGTCTCTCTCAGCAAGAAATGTTGAGATACCCGACCTAGAATAAGCTATGTCGACAATTTCTTCGTTTAATACTTTTTAACCACCTTGAATGTTGAGTTCAACAGACTGTAGTATGGGAATAGTTAGCAACGGTTCGCTTACTTTTGAAAACCCTCTGAAAAAAGGAATAGCATGAAAAACTCGTTATACATATTTGATTCAGTTAAACGACTGTAATCAGATTTTTGACCGCAAGATTATACGAAACTGTGAAAGAGCAACTCCATTTTAGCACAAAAGAGAGTAACGTGCCAGATAATGAGATAAAAAAAGCCTTTCGGGTACGATTCGAGCATTAGAGGAAAAATTGAAGATTCACCGTGGAGCGAAGAGTTCTCACATACTACAAAATCTCATGCAAATATTTAATTACGATGAGCAAACTCGTGACTTAATTAAAAAGATGTTGATTTAGCAGTGCCTTGGATCACTCCTATGTTTTACCTAGTCTAATCATCAAAGATTATGCCGTTCTGTTTGTTTTCTCTGGAGTTTTGTTTCGATACATTCTCATGTGTCTCAAAGCCAAAAATCTTATCGATATATAACGAGAGGAATGTTGAGTGAATGGACATAGTTTATAGTACGGTTTCCCACAGCGCTCATGTAATCAGTCGCCTTTATTTATTTAATCATAACCAAATCGGGCGCTGCATGGCTTGATCATACGTCTATATTCTTAAAATTTGTTGGGTAGAAGTGATAGTTAAGTCCTGGTATACATGTAAATGGATAAAGCGACATTACCAATTGGCTGTCAGCTCCACAACGGTAGGTAGCAGACACTACAATACTAGAGTCAGGTGTAAGGACTATAACTTCGCGCCTGTAGCACACGGTAACATTAAATACGATTCGATAAGCTAAAATTAGATCAGGTAAAATAAGTGCAATATCGCAGTAATGCAATCATAGTATGAAGGTCTGTACATACCCTTGTCATGACACGATCTGCTCCTGTTTTTTCATTGTCTTTAAAAACTATACCTGTATCAAAAGACCTGACTAATTTAGTTTTGAATTGCTCTGAGGATCTAGAAATTGGGCCGAGTGGAGGTCCACTTGCCATGACTGACATCTCAGGTCTATTCGGTTTTCGTTGCCCTAAAACGAACGGTGGATGGTCTCTCCTCTCGTTCGAGTTTCTTCCAGGTCCGCAACCATTAATAAAGCTCCCTAGCAATCCAATGGCAACAATCACTCTCCAGTATGTAAGCTTCATATGGAGTCTTAAGTCTCGAGGCGGCATATCGAATGTAAGGCGAATTCCGATTTTCCCCCTAAATATGTTTATATACGAGTGTACTCAACCATTGAGTCACACTAACTCTTCTACTGTACATAAATTTCATATGAACTTGGCTGTCGACTTTATTCGCATATGATCCAACGAGTGGCTTTCCTACTGATTCTAAACTAACCCTGTCCCCTTACTATTCGTTCCTAAATATATGTGAAGTGAAGACATTAGACAATTGGCATCATAGGAATCAGTGGAGCAAGACCTAGCCCGATTATGGCTAAGTTAAAAGAATGAAGAGTGGCTGAGGTCTTGTGAAGAATGGAGCTTCAAAAGAACTCAGGTCAATTCCAGGGGGTCACGTTCATGTTGTAGCATCACGAAGGTAGATGCTCAAACAACAAACTATAAAAGGGCGCCAAATATAGCAAGGGATATCATTAAATTTTCTTGTAAAAACTGTAAAAATAACGTTACCGGAGCTATGGCTGCAAAACTTTTGTGGGTGATTTTGTCGGAGAATTCCCCTGGCAAGATAAATAAAATACCACGAATTGTAATAGTTCCAACAGATTATTCATAAATATCCTCAAGGGGATTCTCCATGAATGAAAAATCTTTGTTTATTTTTTAGAAACTAGTGACGTTGTACTATTATACGTAGGCGATTGAGATCTTGGTTGAGTTGAGCAAGGACATTTGTGTTGATAATCTGGCATTTGACAGTAGATTGTATTGTAAAGTACATCTTTGTGTTAGTATTTCGTGATCAGCATCGTGCTAAATTCATTAGGCACACTTGGTTTAATATTGAAGATAAGTCCTTACAATGGGAAAAACTCCCTCCGAGGTAGTCTGCTATCGCTGGGAATCACAATTTTCTATTGATCGAAATTTTGATCTGAATAACTGACACAGCCCGTCGGTAAGCTAGTATCGGTGTTAGGTGTACAGCCTGCAATACGTCTGAACGTTGATGTTCAACGAGGTACACAAATATAGACAAGGTCACTAAGTATCAAAATAAAATCTAGTTAGTATTGTAGTGTAAGTGTAACCTTTCAGATTTTAATTGTAAGTTTTAGTGTTTTTCTAGTCCTACCTCGAACAGTTCATGTGTTCTTGCTCTCTTTATTTACGCTTTTGAGGAAGGATAGATATTTCAAACAAATGCATATCAGTATAGCCTTTAGAAAACAATCATCAGAGAACGTATCAACCAGACATAACAGTGCATTCTCTTTAAGTGTCATGTGAAGTCATTGACTGGCATAAAAATTGTCATCAAGTTGTACATTGTTGGTGTAGAAGTAAAAACGTGCCATTTAACAAAATATGTGTTTAAACATTTTTGAAAAGAGAACTTACGATAGGGATGATTTTATCTGTCTAGGTCAACATTTGATTAGATTCTTACCTCAGCTACGACTCTGCAACGTGAAGAGTCTGATTGTTTTCAATTGAACAGATGAATGACATCAGCATGTGACCAAGATCAACCTGTTAAGGGAGCTGGTACTGAGTATTGCGTAAACTAAACTTTCAAACCCATGCACACTCTATGCTATGCATACAAGTTTGCACAATCTTGTTGATTTACAGGGCCTACGAAACCGGGGAGGTCCACTAGGGTCATGGCCTTTCTTCTTCCTCTCCATGTATCGACATATCACTTATGTTTTTATGGTAGTTTTTATTATTTGAAATTTGTCTCCTCTACTTTAAAGATAATTTCGTAGGCTATGGTATAAATGCAAATTGATAGTTTCAGGAATGAAGGAAAATGTCTACAAGTAACAAGAACCATTATATAACCAAAGGAAATGGGAGTGATTGTCTGGCCTAAAGTAAGTTTCTATCAATGTCAATGCAAATCAGAAATTGGAATCAGAAGTATATAATTGTATTGCAGTCAAGGACTAATTTGGAGGTTTACTTGAATGAAGAATCCTTATAAATACCGAATTGTCCGTTACTAAAAGGTAAACATCTTTTCAATGTTAGAGACAATTTGGATAATAATTGATAATAATGGAGCCACTTTTGATTACCTCTATGACATGTTAGGCATTAGCAGAGAACAGAATGTATGCCTATTTCCCAATGTCTTAATTGTCAACGTATTTCATCAGTGGGATACAAACTCTACCCTATGAAAGCAGAGATTCTTAGAAAATATTTACAAAATTTATGCAGATACAAAAAGAATACTTTAAAAGTTATAAGTACTATCTCGCGAAGGATTACGTGATTATCGTTTTTCATCAGCTTGTCATTAGGCACCCTTGCAGACCTTACACTCTTATCTAGTCTCATGAAATAACCATTATGTTTAGAATTAACGTGGCTCAGGGACTTGACGATCCCTGAAAATCATACCTGTTTATGTAAATTATGATTGTAAAGCATCTCTTAAATTTAACCACTCACGTCCTTGACGCTGAAAAAGAGGGTAGGCGATCGTATCTACCAAAAATATCAGGATAGGCAGAACATATATTCATTGTTTCCAAAGTATTGGAAAGGAATACGACGAATAACGCATTTAACAGTTTCCAGAAATTACACCTTAATGAGCGTCTTTCTCATGCACTCTTTTAAGAGAAACTCATGAAAAACCAGTACCCACTGACTGCTAGAAAAGATCGCACACACAACATGGTAGAGAAGGTGATATGCATACAATTTTATTCTGGGACATATGTTCGCCAGGGTAGGTGGAATACTAAAACGAGAACTCAGGCCTCGCCTACTCTCAGTGACTTGCTTGTGATATAGATAGGACACTATACAAAATTTATCTACTTTAGTTTAACATGTCAATGTATCCAGGGTGAGAGCATACTAGCCATTATCAACAACTGCAAACAGTACACATATTGATTACACTACGTTAGGAGTCACTTGCAAATAACCTATTACCAGTATGTTGGTACCAGAAAGAAACTATACTGAGAGTCCTTGCTTCACTGACAATATTGGATGTACTTGCACACCAGTCTGTAATGGGTTTGGAAAGAAACTATAATATTAGTGAGCATGCATTATGCGATGCTACAAATTTCTATAACAGACTCTATAAGTCCATGGCATCATAATACTGGCAATCCATTTCCTTAATCTATCAATCTTTCAAAATATGGTCAAGATGCTTTGCGCTCTATCCAGTTTATGTTATCACAGAATCTAACTTTGAAAAAAATATTAATCAAGAGTCAGAAGAACGGGGCTCTCATTTCCGTGTTTAAAAATGCTTGTGGGAAAAAGAATGTGCAAATTTGTTTATTTTCTACACTTGAAATCAGCATTTCTTAAGGTCCAGTTGTTAGGACACATGGTCAGATATTAAGTTTTTCTCCTACATTTTAACCTTGTGTTAACATCAACTTGTTACATTCATGGCTACCAAGGCTGCATTTTAGTTACACCAATGTTCTCACTGACTTCAACGTCAATACCTTTTATTGGCTGTCTAAGATTCATGTTATTATTTCATATTATTAGTGGTGCTAGCTGTTAATCCCCGTCAACATTTTCTTTCTCCATAATGCTCCTTCCCCCACCTTAATATGATATTCACCATGGTATATGCTGATCCGTGGCAGAGCCAACGGTAGATAGGATAGCTAACTAACTTAGATGATAAATCTACATAGCTTAAGTAGGGACCTTATGTCTCATAGGATCGCTGATTTAAAACCACAAATATTGAAAAACGGAATTTACTTCTTCTGCTGAGTGCTCTACATTTATAGCTGATAATCAATGTCTGGTTGACGTATTAAAATTGCTTAGCAAGCTGTATCTAACTCTCTGAGGTATCTCTTCAAATGAGAGATTGAAGGTGTTCTATCAATGGAAGAAGACAAGGGAGCTGCAATATTGCATACCTCTATATACTCGAGTGAAGCCAATAATTCTTTCACAAGGCATACTTTGCTTGTGAATCGTAGTTTTCCGACCAACTACCGTGTATCATATCTCCCCTTAAACACTTTTGTCTAAGCTTTTAGGTGCTTAAAGCTTAAGTTTTTGAATCTTCTCGGTGACACACCTTTCAATTTCTCAAGCATCATTTCACACATATCATTTTAAATCCTCTCTTGTCAAATTAACATAGACTTTGTGAATCTGGCTTTCATATTTTAGATTTATATGATAAAACGTGGTCAGATTTTTTCACTCTTTAATCCTTGTAATAATTTGTAATCACTGAACACATTCTCATATCGGAATTTTGGGTAAATGCTCCTCCTTTTATGATGATAAAGCACAACAGAGAAATAAGATGACACTCAGCAATAGCTTTCAAAAGTAGTAACTGACTAAATAGTGTATTATACAATGAATTAGTCAATCTGTTGTCAGATCTTTCCTACTTACAATTAAAATATAGATGAAACATCTCATAAAAAGTACTAAGAGTTTGGTTAAGGTACAAAAATGAAATACAATGTACAGAGTGGAATCGTCAGGTATAATGATAAGTAACTGTAATGAAAGAATATTATAATCAGGTGTACTAGAAAATACTTTTCATTACATAAAGTATCAAATCAAGGCCGGGTTTGTTTTTTTTTGCACCAATCAACTTTCCCTTATTAGCAACCACTCTGGCTATCCTAGGATCAGGAATTTAGGACGACAAAATATTTTAAGTACAAAAATGTTGTCTACTTGCAGTACAATTTTTATTTTTATGAGCATTTTCCCCTCACTATGGTTATTGTTTATCTTTTTAAATGGTTATTTTATAATATCTGTATATATACCAAAACTTTCCTTCCATTATTAAATGTACCATAGAAATCACCAGATTCTGATCCCCATCCCCCTCTTAGATACTGAATATCTAATATCTCGAAATTACCCCCTTGGTCCCTATCTCTCATCGAGCTTATGTGAACTAACCATCAATTACAAGCAAGTCATAAAGCAAGCCTTACCAATATAAATCGAAGCGTCTGTCAAGTTAAACATAATTGATGGGGATGCACAGCGAGCAGGTACTCAAAGCACAAACAAAATATAACATTTACGAGTCTTCCAAGTCAAAAGACATCCATTACTTGTATCTGTATTATAAAGATATTCTGGGAATGTTGACAAGTTCATAATTCAGAGAATGGTACTTTCGCAGCTAATGAAAATGAGGTTAATGATTACCTAATTCTCGAATAAGGAAGATTTGAAACCAATTGTAACTTTCAACGGGCTTTGGACATTTTGATGGGCAGGATGATAGTCCCGTCAATGCGAAGAGAAAGTGATGACATCACAAATCAAAAATTTTGGAAATAGTACGATTTCACTCCAGATATCTAAAGGCAACTATGGAATAGGCTGTTTCCCAAAATACCACATCTGTAGTATATATAATGTTCAAACTAGAGGCGTTTAAAGTTTAAAAATCTCTGGTCAATACTCTGTTAATATTCCTTGGTTCCTCACGTTATAAACCATCAAATAATAAGGTTTTGTTAGAGAGATTTAAAACTTTGAAAGTTGATATCTCGGTGTTGGTAAAAGTCAGCACCCTCAATTTTGGCAATTGACGTTCTTACTGATAGGGCAACATTAAAATCGAGTATTTTTTCCATAATTCAAAAATTTTTA
>JAAAKL020005070.1:0-19897 GCA_010016065.2 Carybdea cf. marsupialis auct. non (Linnaeus, 1758)
ATATCAGGACTATGAGGTCATGACGTCAATCCCACGCGGTATACTTATGAGTCAGTTGTATTCAGTTGTTGGTCGTTTGTATTGCTGTAAGGAGGTCGGTTGGGTCTAATCATTTGAAGTAAAATACATCGTAGCTTCTTGTTTATTATGATCAAGCTATACAATTATATGATCCTGAACTCTGCGCGCACGGCGAAATTTATCACATACATCTATGATACATATACAAATGATGATTAATTTTCGTGTCCTCTTTTCCAAATAGAGTCTCCAACGTAAAACAGTCTCTAAGATGAAGTTTCGATTTCTTTAGTAGCTACAATCTCCCTCGTGACCCACAAAATCTAAAATGATTCATCTATCGACCGTTTACGCAGCAGTGGGTAATCACTGGAACTGGTAACAACTGGAAAATCTGGACACCCTTTGTCTGTTGATTTTAAACCAGATTCACGGTAAAACACGATAGTTAAAATGCTTTTCGGGGTAGCAGCCGCAGTATTTGTCATACCTAAAAGCTCAGGATAAGTGTGTTTAAAGGCCAACGAATACAGATTCATCTGATTCCTACCCCTTGGGAAAATTGGGAAGCAAAAGGTTAAGAGAAATGAGATTTCATGGAACTTCGGTTTCATATGTGATGTTTCTTTGCGTCGACATCATGTAGCTGCTGGAAATGCCAGCTTTCAACATTTCAAAAGTATTTTTATTTCAATATTTTCAGAAATTGACTTTTCGCTGTAAAGCAGATTGCGAGAGTGCATTGTCTCAATAGAAATACTCTCCATGTAGTGTTGTGTAACATTAAAGTTTAAACTATGTTTATCCAGGATTTGGAGAAGTGAACAGTGCAACGTTTTGCGCACTGCACAACCATGGTTTCACTCCCAGAAGTTGGTAAGTCTCAACACTTCATTTGTTGGTCAGTGCCTTTTTTGAGTACATGTTAAACGAGGTCCGCTTGGTACTTTCATTAAAATATTTCCATGCCGTTTTTTCGGAACGCTGTAACCGTAATTATGCAGACAAGCAAACAGTTTTACAAGTGAGCGGCATCGCAAGCAGGCGTGATAGCAAGAAAGCAAGCAGCCTTGCAAGCAATGTTGCTGTTACAAGGACTCTAAATGGAAGAAGCTATGGTATTCATTCACGAATGTTGATCCGTCACTTGCATGCCGACTTTCCTATTTCTCAATTGATCCTACATCACAGGAGGGGAATGGGACTGGGTTATCTATCGAAGAAAGCAGTGTCATCGACAGTGTTACTTCAACAATGAACATTTCAACAATAATCGTCTTTGTGCTTTAGCAAAAGGATGTACTAAATCTATTAGCCATCCCTATAAATATCTCGTTTCAAATCTAGTTAATGTAGACGAAAGAATTTGTTTTGAAATTTTCCTAGCTTCAGCACGCCCGCCCTCAGCGTTGAATCTCACACTCCCTAGTTGGTCACCAATTTCTTAGGCAATTGGATCGCAGTTTTTGTGCAATTGGATCCCATTTATAAACTTGTGAAGCTTGTTCTTTAATTCTTATACAAGTATGCCATTCAGATAAACTGAGTAAGATTTACTTGCTCCCCATCAAAATGAGTCGTCGGTTAACTATGTACTGACACGATGTATTACCTTAGGTACAAAATCGTTGGTATCGGCATGCGTGTTAATCAGATCACTAAAGAAACCGCTTTAGTGACCAAAATTATGAGGAAAGCGTAAGACAGGGGACGTCATCGTTGTCAGACTCTACCTCGCTAAACTTGAGCTCCTCTATGAAAAGGATGCGTAAACCCGTGACCGCCTTATGCGACTTGTCTGGAGATAAATCACCATGAACAAGATATTACTGTTTGCTCTCTGCCAGATCATACTCAATTTACAACCGTATATGAAACACATATGTATACCCTTGAAGTATATCTGCATTTTTACGTTCATTTTCCTCACGTCTCGGCCATTATTGGGCTAGGAGACTATACTCCGTAAATATGGATAGCTTAGAAAATCCACCTTGGTTTATTCCCATTCTATTACTTCCGCTACCCAATTTTGTTAACCTGGGTCACAACACTACCAGTGAAGACAGCCAGTGGTCCATGAAAACATTCGAATAAATTTTCACATATAAGTAGTCACATATCATTTCTATACATTTGAAAGTCACAAGAATTTGTCCGTTTGCATTTACTCCTAATTCTAAATCACCTCCCCTGATCTCCTCCTTAGATTCCCGAATTATCCTATCATATGGAGCCTGGACCTGATGTCACGTGACTCCACACATTACCATATTCAGAATAATGCAACAATGTGTTTACAGTTAACCAAAAATTCGGCTTCTTCAGCTCAAGTAGATTCACCACCCGTGTATCACATTCCTTGAATAGGCTAGGCGAGTAAATTACCGGTGTGTGAGTACTCGCTTAATCGGTTAAACGCAGGGATCGGTAATCAATTTTTATGAGGCAAGGTATTGTTATTTTCGATGATTATACATCATGAATCTTGTTGTTATGACGTTGTTTGAAGGTGAGGTATGTAGCTCACTCAATTTTGCAGTAGATCCCTCTTAGGCCTGATCCATGCGTAAAACTTGTAATGTTCCGAACTAAGAAAGTTTTGCCTCGTTGCCAGAAGAGAGCATTTTTCAAAGAGAGCCTATTATTCTAATCGCAGTTAAATTCGATTTTCAGATAAGAGTCCTCACTCCCCCAGTTTGAAACTTTTGATCACGCCACTGATCCCACCTCATATTCCTGTGTAACTCTATGCAATTGTATCACTAGCCCCGAACCTGTTGTAAACCAGGACAATGAACTTTTTGTTTCATTATCAAGCACACCACTTTTACTGATAAACCATTGTTATACTTAAAGGATGAAAGCAGGTAACTGACTGAATATATAGAAGTACGTATATGATCTTCAGAACAAACAAGCGTGTCAAAGAAAAATTGTATTTTATCAGATGTCTCAATGGTGAAAGCCACGGTACGCATGTGTCTTTATCTCTCCATGCATTTAAAACTGATTAGCAGCACGAGATATAAAGGTCTTGAGTTACTCATTTTATAGATAAACATCAAGATCGATACTTGCTATGAAAAGGAGATAATCCTTCAAAGATAAGTAAGACAAGTGTTGCTATAGATCTCCATGGGAAAAGTTAAGATAGTTTATAAACGTTTCCTTAATGTTCTTTGACATCAGATAAATAAAATTTTATAAGGTTATGGATCCAGGCTTACCGTTACGACTTCGCTAAAATCCTGTCAGAGACAAGAAGCACTAAGTAACAAGATTTTAGATAAAAACTATTTTACTATACTCACTCTTCGGCAATCAAAATAATATCATAATCATAACATAACAGTCATATCATATCATAACAGTCAACAATAATTGCAGTTGCACAGATAAATCCCGAATGTTCCATGTTATTGATTTGATGCGATTTAAATTTTATTATTCTTTGGTCTTGACTTTTTAATCTCTCGTTTATACGAAGTCGACGGCAACTCTGTAAAGGAAGGCCAGAGAATAAGGAAGGAAAATATTTGATAATGTAAGAATAACGAAAAGAGGAATAAGTAGAGTATTAAGAGAAGGGATTCAGAGAGAGACAATCGTCTACTGCATGCGCTGTAAGAATGCGAAATGGATTGCCTCCATTACCGTAATATGTGATTTGAGAGTTGCTTTTAATCTTAATCAAATCAACAACACGGAAGATTTTGGGTTTATTTATATACGTTTCGTTATTGTTACCTATCATTGTAATATTTTTTTGATTGTCGAAGAATGAGTATGATAAACATTTTATATTCGAAATCTTGTTGTTTCTAGTAGGACTTTTAGCGACGTCGTAGCAATACGTCTGGATCCATAACCGGTTAAACTTTGCATCAACTCGTCCGTAAATCGTAGGGCTATTTATTGTAACTACTTGGGAAGATGATGTTTATTACAAGGAGCGTGAAACTACACATCTCTTAACTGAACAAACTTAAAACTGCAGATTACAAAGACATAACGCATCCTATGACGTGGATGACATGCAGTGACATCATGATACCTGTCTATCGATTGACGTCTATAATAATAAAAGGAAGTATGTATAGATGTGTATATGTTTGTAAGTTCTGCTTCTACCTCGCCATTTCGTGACGGATCTTGCACGAAATTCGGGTGGTGACCTCCTTGAACCCATCAAATTCTGACAACGAAAGATGAGCCACGCTGAAATTGACCTCCAAGTAGGGATAGGACTTCTTAAGGGTGGGCCCGAACTCCATGGGGTGGTTAAGTGAGGGTTCAAAATTTTTTATGCTCAGCCTCAAGCTCTTTATAAGTTATAGTGAGTGAGGCTAACCCATCGGTGATGGGTTGCCTTAGCCTATAGTTAATGCAGGCATTTCGAGTGGTGACAACATGGTATGTAAATGGGCATGTAGCTAACCTTTGTAATTATCAGTTATTTTAAATTATGGAGAGACAAACGAATTCAGGACACACTGTCGTGGCGATATTCTTCATATTCTCAGGGTTTATTCTAGTTTTCCTAAATCCTCTTATCAGAGCTTAGAAAAAAATTCTTTAAGCTAGTAGCACTAAAATACGGTACAGCTTTCTATACCACGTACTTCTATATAAATGCTAGTATGAATTTAGCGCTTGAGTCTGTTATCAAACATCAGGTCGTCTGTCTCGTTTATTTTATCATCCATAGAATTTTAGTATCCACCTCAGCTACGATTATCAGTGAACTGACGGTTGATAACTACAAAGAAAATGAAGCACTTGGAGGAATTAGTAGCACGGCGCTTTGTGTAAGACCTGGATGTTTCAATCAAGTTATTCGTTCACTATATTCGTTATTTGCACGAACTATGATAATGAAAGTGTAGCAAAATAGGTCTTATTGACCGCAACAGATTGAAGAACGGGAAACACATGTGATACGTTTGTGACTTGAAATTCCTCTCGCACTATTTATGCAGTATCTGATACAAGGTATGCAGTATCTGGTACAAGGTATCCAGTATCTGATACAAGGTATGCAGTATCTGATGCAAGGTATGCAGTATCTGATACAAGGTATGCAGTATCTGATACAAGGTATTCAGTATCTGATACAAGGTATGCAGTATCTGATACAAGGTAGGCTAAGTCTTCACCTTACACGAGCTGTATCTTCCGTGCTCTGAAATTGTACGTGGTATCTGAAACAAGTGGTGTTATTACCATAGGCGTCATTCACTTGGTAGTCGAACAATGCAACAAAGACGTCTTTCAATCGGTCTTTGGTTAAGAGTCATGCTACAAGGTGAAACCCATATTTGATAGTCATTTACTTACATCCTTTGTAGATGATTTCCGGCGCAAGTTTACACACGAAGCCATGATTAAAAAGAAGACTCTTGTCTTAAAGTGGGGCCGTAGCATGACGTAGATAATTGCGCGAATTCTGCCTAGATAATATTGTTTTGTTCATTCGAGATAAAACGTACAGAACAGCGAAGAAGCGGTTTGCTATGACCTTCATTACCAGTGATCCGTTTAGGTTAACATTGCACGAAGCTAATCTCAATCAATAAATCCATTTAGTGTATCCTTCCATATGCCTTCTCTAATACGTTTTCATTTCTTCTTACTACAGACGTCTCATAACCCTAGTAATAAGGTACACCAACGTCAATCTTTTACGGTCTTTCATTGATTCAATTACTTCACTTCGAGTCCCTTTTGTTTCCGATAACTTCTTTCTCTATGACTGACATTGCTTATATCCTCTCAACAATAATTTTATTTTACTTTTGCTATCCGTCCTCTTTCGAGTCCCCATTTGAGTCCCCATTTGAGTCCCCACTTGAGTCCCCACTTGAGTCCCCACTTGAGTCCCCATTTGAGTCCCCATTTGGTACCCTTTGTCTCCCCGTGTTAGATCTTTAACGAGTTCCAAGTTCTTGCTTTCTTTTCTCTCGTTTTTTTTTTCTATTTTGGTACCTTTAAATACTTTCTGACTGCCGCTCCTTCCTCCCCCCCCATTTTCTCGTATACGTTTAACCCATTTCTTCTCTCCATTTTTCCATGTTACCCTTGTTCACACCCTCTCTACCTGCATTACTTACGCCTTCTCCTTTCTCTTTATTTCTTCCTTGACCTTTTTTCCTGCCCCTTGTTCACCTATTTTGTCTCATGTTTATTCTGCATCTTTTTTGTCCTTTTCTGCGTATGTTTTTCCTTTTTTAAACCTTTTCCATTTTTTCTTCCTCTTGTTCATTAGTAAATACCCCCGTATAATGTTGAGAGCACGCCCATCCATATGAGGGCTCAGAGGAGCAAGGCATTTTTTATTTCCACCACTCGTCATGCATAAGCTCTGCTCATATGCTTTGTGCGTTTTGCCTTTTGTTGCGTAATAATTCTCCCCCTACTTTTGCCCAGCCCCCTCATAAAACACTTAATGACTGACCTGGTTCAGGGCCTTTATCAGGAATTCGATTGAAGCCACTTTCAAATTCCTCGGCTTGCTTTCTCTAACCGTTGCTTCTCGTGACTACCCAGTGGCTGCATCGCTACATTGATCCGAGCGGTCAAAGGACTTACCTTACTCAGTCCTTACTTTTACAATGCCCATTCACACTTCCATTGTACTTATTCAGTTAATTTCAATACCAATTACTGTGATGTGTCCGTCCTTTGTATTTATGCCTTAGGGAATCAGCTGCATATTCTAACTAAATAGGCATGAAAGAAACTACCTCAGTATTCGTCACGAAATGTGTTAACTGTCAAGAACTAAAGGATTCCATTGCAGCGGCCATGGAAAATCACTAATCAGTTAGACTGACTTCGTCTGTTCACGATCTGTTGTTTGTATATTTTAAGCAGAGGGAACGGAGTGGGGCGGGGATGGTCCTTGGCATGGTCCTATGCCTCTCTGCTTATCAGGAGGTACGATGAGAGATTGCGGGGATGGTCCTTGGCAAACCCAATGAGGCCTAGTACCCATGTAATCATATAGGCCTATTGATATTGTCATTATTTGTGCTATAAGATAGCATTTGTTATGAAGAACTGCTGCATATTATTGGGCATGCATCCCTTACTCAATCTTGCCTTCCCCGGCAAGGTTCCGACGCCACTGTATCGTTGAGAGGCATGCTTTTATAGCGACTAAAAGTAAAAGAATCACTTCTCTTCACATGCACTAATCATATCTTTAAGCAGTCAGAATCTTAAGGCAAACAAGTGCCACGTGAAAGGATTAGCAAATAGTGTTCTTTCTAGTTTCAGGAAACTCTCTACTCTAGCAATATTTATGAACAAATGAATTGTGGTTAGTAATACACAGTTAGTTCAGACGATGAATAGAGGCATAGAAAGTATTGCTTATGCTGACGCACCATGTAACTTCGTACTAGCTAAACAACCTCGTTATGGTCGGCTTCTCACTGAAATAGACGTATATCTTAAACCCAGAATAACTGTTTGTTAATGGATACGATGTCACAAGAGTAAGTGAGCGGGGCATGGCGTTCTTTCTTATGTATAAAAGATTTTAGCCGCATTTGTGCAGTTTGATTTCATTTTGAGATGTGGGTTAAATTTATTTGCTGGTAGCGGCTATGCTACTAACAAGGTGTTAGCTGATTGATGATATTAAAAATAAAATGAAGCGGTTTCTGTCTTGTCAAGTTTTCCCACAGTCATTAAACGAGCAAATTTTACAACGTTCGTTATTTGGGACCTGTACATTGCCCACGATAACAAGGCCTTGATATTTGCTAATAACTGACGCTTGGCTCCATAAAATGAGCTTCTTTGAGTATATTTGTACTGGGCAACCGGCTGGGTTATTAACATAGTATAGTTGATATTCAGACGTTAAGCAACACTCCCTGGACCGTAGCATTGTCACTGTTATAACCTGTTTTGTCCACCACAACTGTCGCGAATTTGTGAGTGCATATTTGTTATTTAACAAAAATCCGCGTGCGTAGAGAGATCCAAAGGGGGCGTGGCGCGTCATTGGTGATAACGTATGTTTAGTGCATTTTCTGACTTATTACACCCGTCATGGGCGTAGATTATAAGGGGACGGGGAGACTCGTGCCCCTCACTTTTCAGGATAGGGGAAAACAGCTGCTTTATCCCCGCACTTTTAAGCCCAGAAATATCAAATTGTTCACGTTTGATCCTTTTGTCGCCCCACATTCTTACAGCGATCTACGCCCATGACAAACGGCATCCAGAGATTGTATTTTATCAAAATAGGCTTATATGATGAGTATATCATTAGAGTCTTTTGTTTAAGGTGACGAAAACAATAACGTATCACAGCAGATAAGACTTATTTTGCAGCAAGAACTTTATGAATGTTAATTAGTTCAAGAAATGAGGTCTCGAGAAACCAAGTCATGGAAAAAGGTATTTAGGAGAGTGGTTTGGCCTGACGTTTAACTGCCCTAGAAGTTATCACTTTCTTTTCCAGAGAAACATGTGCCTTGCCCGACGCGCTGATATTTGCAAAACAATTTTGGCTGCTAATGCCCCCCGCTAGCCCGCCAACTGGTTCCCTTACAACTCCAGTAGATGTGTAACTGTGACGATTTCGCATTAGATGAATTTCAGCGTTCGAAGTTGTTTAACAAAGTTCCATAACTTGTGACTTAATCTGAGCCTCAATGCTACCAATGACAAAATTCCCACTATATTTTGTGTAGTCCCCCTGTCATTACCCGCGCCCACTTGGTACAAAATACTTAGATGGCAATAAGGAAAAAATATTGATAAAGTTACCGGGATCTTTCTGTCGCTGAAGCATTGCGGATTTTTTCGGACATGTTTTTCCGGATGCTCGGAAAAGGTTGGGGGAAACATAGCCTTTGAAGCTGCGAAAAGCAAAACTACTGCGCAAAATCCCATCTCTTTGGAGACTTAACAAAAAGCACCTACAGACATTTAGTGGGCATTTCGTGAATGCTCTCAATGGCCGCTGGTTAAGCTCTTGAGCAGCAGCGTAGACTGATTGTCTGCCATTTTTGTGGCGCAATCAGTGATAATAAATACTCATCTATGATTTCTGGCGTAGTGGCCTGGGGGAGGTGCTGACTTACTTTTACCCCAAAAATTACAAACAAAAGTTAGTTATAGGGTGTCGATTGTTGATTTCTGATAAGAGAACATCGCAGAAAACATGGCAAAATGATCCTTGGTTATATTATTTCTTTGTTTTATTTCTACTCTACCCAATGATAGGGGGCTGCATCTACTATGCATTTTTTGAAGGTAATGAAAACATTCTGCATCACTATTTGTTCTTGATAGTTTGAATAGTTGGATCTGCCGACACATCATTAACGTTTTATGACTCGCCACCATTTTATTCATCATCTGAATTTTCTTTGTATTACGGACCAAGTTAGTCCCCTAGACCAAAATACCCCAAAGTAAACTTTTAAGGTACTAAATGAAAGGTGAGGCTTAAAATTACTGTTGGGTCTGCTAGTAATGACTGGTCAGTATTTTCAAAGGTTTAGAGTTGTGTTGTTAGACGTGATATGGTAGAAGAAATGTTTTGGACTTAGTGCGATAGATAATTTTGTATTAACTTTGAAGTGTTTCAGGCAGATTCAAAGTTTACTTCGTCCATGTCGTACCTTTGAGCCTCACTTTAGTTTGACTAGACTTATCACTTTATCAGTTGATATCACTAGCTCTGCACATATTTTCTTTTTTTTTTATTTTACAGCTGATATTTCATTTCAGAATGACTTTCCCCCTAAAATCGTGAGATCGAGGAGCCTTGTCGTGAGGCCGTGAGAAAAAAAAGTAAAAAACCGAGAGACTCGCGGCAGAACCGTGAGAGTTGGCAGGTCTGCTTCTTACATCACCTCCAAAGTTGTACATTAGTACGTCCTTTTAATACTGTTGATTATAGTGGTAGTGATGATGATGGTGATGGTGATACATTATTTGTTGTTGTTGTTACAGCTGCTGTTGACGACCATGATAATTATAATGATGACGACGATGATAGCGAGTATGAGGATGATAATTATGAAAATGGTGATGGTGTTAGTGATGATGATGGTGTTAGTGATGATAGTGGTGTTAGTGATGATGATTGTGTTAGTGATAATGATTGTGTTAGTGATGATGATGATGGTGCTAGTGATGATGATTGTGTTAGTGATAATGATGGTGCTAGTGATGATGATTGTGTTAGTGATGATGATTGTGTTAGTGATGATGATGGTGTTAGTGATGATGATGGTGTTTGTGATGATGATTGTCTTAGTAATGATGATGGTGCTAGTGATGATGATTGAGTTAGTGATGACGATGGTGTTAGTAATGATGATGATTGTGTTAGTGATGATGATGATGATTGTGTTAGTGATGCTGATGATGATTGAGTTAGTGATGATGATTGTCTTAGTGATGATGATTGTCTTAGTGATGATGATGATGATGGTGTTAGTGATGATGATGGTGTTAGTGATGATGATTGTCTTAGTGATGATGATTGTCTTAGTGACGATGATGATGATGGTGTTAGTGATGATGATGGTGTTAGTGATGATGATGGTGTTAGTGATGATGATTGTCTTAGTGATGATGATGGTGTTAGTGATGATGATGGTGTTAGTGATGATGATTGTCTTAGTGATGATGATGATGATGGTGTTAGTGATGATGATGGTGTTAGTGATGATGATTGTCTTAGTGATGATGATGGTTGTGACAGTACTGATGTTGGTGATGATGATGAGGATGCAAATAGTGATGGTGACGATAACAGTGATAGTGGTGGTGGTCATTCTAGTAATGGTTATGATGATGATGAAGTTGATCATGATAATCATGATGCTTGTGGTCGTTGATTTCGTATTTTCTTTCACCCATTCTAAGCATGTCAGCACTCTGATTTGTTATCAAACCAAATGCCTAATCCATAATATCCCAATGTCAAAAAAGCACCAGCTGTCCTCTTTCGATATGCGTCTCCTAAAATAACCGACCCCCTAAACAGACGCTCTGAAAGATTAATGACGTTCTCTCAATCGGACAGGTGCTTAATAACCAAGACCGCCAAATGCTTATCTCCTGGTGCTAAAATAACACGATATTTATTCTCTGCTGAGAAAATTGATCGTCCACAAGTCCCTGGATGAGTGAACGCCATAGCAATTACAACTGAAATTAATCTGTATCACTTAAAAACCAACAAATATTCCTGCTACCTGACAGTACATTGTTGTGTCTTAATCCTAAAAAGCGCCTCGTCTGGTAGTGTAACTTCGGAAAGTGATTGCAACTGACAAATAGTACACATATTGTTATTTTTATATCTTGGTAAAAGAATAAATAAGGTTAAGTTCACATCCCATAAATATGTGAGAAATTTAAGAGCCACAGGCGAGACTGTCATGACGCGCTGAAACCGTGAAATGACCTCCTGTGGAGGAAGGTAACAGACTCCTATCATTGACCGGAACTTCTCGCATTGTCGGAAGCAGTGTCGGCTCAGCAACTGTGTTGTTGTTGAGTAATTACTGAACACCAGGTTGATTGTACATCTGTGTTTTCAAAGGGTTCGATACATTTCTTGATCTGGTGTAACAGGACCTGAAGGCAGAGATGAAGGTTGATAAAAGCTTAGTCAAGGCTGAAGGAGAGTTGGAAATGTTCTACGTCACTTTTGTATACGTCGATGTTAAACGAAGGTTGCTGCAATGTCGAGCTTATGTACCGTCAGAGCAGATTGTCGTTCAATTTGGCGACTGTGTCACTAAGAGAAGAGACAAAAAGTTCAGAACGAGACCCTATTTTTTTTATGTGACTTGTCGTTATTTAAAGTTGACCTATGGAGGACGTACCGTGGAAGAGGTAAGTCAAGTTTGTTTTGATTTCTCGACACTGACGAGTTGTTCCTTGCCTAAGATCGGCAATGATCCTATTTCTCTGGGTAGTGACTTGATCAGGCATAACGTCCATGAGATATCATCTTTTTCTGGCAGATGATTAGACAGTTGGATTTACATAGTTAATCGGCATTTATGATACTTTTTAGTATTTGATTCAAGTGTTGTGTTACTTATGTTAATTAATTGCTGAATAGCTGCACACTAGTATAAGAGTTAGGGTTAGTGACACCCACTCAGCTGCAAGTTCACCTGTAGCAATGGGTGAGCTGATGTTATGATGACTTGTAAAGGCATAGGCCTTGTTGTCAGCAACTGCCGTTTGTTTGGCTGTGGACGCTGTTTGTGAAGAGAGAATGCTGTTGTGAGAGCTATAGATGTGATATATATATACAATACCCTCATGTTGTATTTCTGTAGTGGTTCAAGAGGACCAGGACGAGTATGGAGGGCTCCAGTTATCCATAACCCTTTTGAACCCTGAGCATTTCTTAGGATTTCTATAATAACAGTTGTCAACACAGATGTGTGTAAAATAGAGTTGAATGGCAGTCATGAATATCGTTTATCATCCGCTTAAATGTTTGAAACGACTTAAAATTCGTATGTAATTGCTCACTTCGGAGCTTGGTTGATTTCGTTGGCTGACATATTATCACAATTCTTATATCGATAATATGAAGTTGTGTGTACGAAGACTTCCTGCAAAAATGTAGGAAGAGGGCAAGTTGGTATCCTTGTATCGCTCGGTTAGCTTACAGTCTTGGCTGGATTACTGACCGATATTGACAAGGAGCTGTAATTTGCACAGCATGACGTAACATCACTTCGCAGTTTTCCGCAGTGCAAGGCAACACCTTTTATTGGAGTTCAGGGGTTTGAAATACCAAATCATACTTCTTTACAGTAATATCGTTTGAAAACATGAAGGCCTATTTCCTGGACTACGGGCAAGCAGCTTTCTGTTGGGTTTTCAATGTTTAGCCTGATGCTTTCAGTCAACTTGCTTGTCAACTGATCGTTGTTATTTTAGTAGCCAATCCCATTGAAGTATGTGATAAACCGATTTAAAGCAGTGATGAAATGATGGGGCTTACGAGTGATATTTGGAATACCAAAGGAAGGCGCTATGCTGTTCGGAAAACTCGGCACAAAATGTTGGCAAACTCGGCACAAAATGTTGGCAAACTCGGCACAAAATGTTGGCAAACTATTGTGGTCCAAACTAAATCCACCTCGTATTTGGTAGTCGAAAAGTTGTTATTTTATGCCGTGATAACTCTTTATTTATAATCAAGGCTGTTTCGTGTTTTCACCGTTTATTTAGGGGCTGCACGTAGCTAGGATGTTAAAAATTTAGTGATATATTTAGTAGCGGGGTGATATTTTATTTTTATTTCTGATCAGTGGCGTCAGGGTGGGAACAATCGTAAGGACACTTGCCACCCGCGGCTGCGTCCCAGATTTAGTTTCAATATGAAGCCCATGAGTTATCGCTGGCCTCATATCAGAAATGGGCCTGTCATGAAGGAACGTAGCACGGGCTCTCCTGACTCAAACAGAGAAAATCATCTCTGGTAGTGTTTGTACACGATGAATTGTGAGACTATGCATGATTACAACGAAAGAGTGTTGACGCACCTTATAAAAGAAATCCCTATCAAATGTTCCAGGGATAGTCCCAGTTTCTGCACCTCATACGTCCTCGAGTTTACTTACTTTACTCGAGCATGGGTTTACTTCATAGGCCACTTGTGTTTTACTTGCAGTAATGTTACAGCAACATCAAATTAAAGTATACTTGCCTTCTAAGTGGCAACTCATTGTTTATGGTTGAAAAGCCTTATTCGAACTTGTATCGTCAGAAACATAACGTCATGATCATTAAAAAAAAGAAATTGAAAAGGTGTTGACAGTAAATGTTGTTTGCTAATTACACGGACGTACTAGGAAACACTAAAACCAAAGCAAGCGAACATCGAACGCGAAATCTTTCTGGTGGCAAAACTCCAGTTGAGACTTTTTGATGTAGACTGCCTCCAAAACCTTCAGGTTGTATTGTGAACGCGCCTCTTCAAGTATGGTAAAAAGAGTCCATAGAGAAGCTGGGACAACAACACTCCTAGTTCAGCAGCAGATTTTGCGCAGTTGCAGAAACGCAACTCTCTGATTTCCGTGGAGTCTTAACATTTCCTAGCCGGTCTGGACGAGTTCTGTTAGCCGGAACGTGCTGTCGTATCCTCTGCTCAAGTATATGAGATGTGCACCCTATATACCAAGCTTCTTAACGGTATTTGTATTCATGCAACACATTACTTGTAAGTAAGTAGGGCAACAGATCCTTCTTGGCAGAGGGGAACAGTTTCGTTGACTTGAAAACAATACGTACAACACGGACAGGTCTTGCACTGGTAACAATGTCTTTGATCTTGTTTATACATTTAGAAGATGTTAGCCAATCCATGGCAGTGAGAGACAATTGACAACGTTCAGGTCCGTAAGATTCGAATGAAAATGAGCTTTGCTACTTTACTCCAGATAATTTTGTCAACGAAAGTCGCCGGATATCCATTTTCCTCGAGCAATGTTTAAGTAACGTAGTTCGTCATGTAGAGTTGTGTTGTACATATTTTAAGAGCCCTGAAGACTAAATACTTCACAAGGTTAACATTTTGTTTGAACAGAGCGTTAACCATGTAAATGTCAAGTTTATTTTGCAGCATACGGGGAGCTATGTGTGTCTTTAACGGGTGTTAAATTGTGCGCCAGGATATTTTTTTTTCTGTTTTAACCCTACTATTACCGATGATGTACGAAGTAGAAAGCGCGGAGTGATGCCCCTCCCGCAACCACCTCCAGTTATAAACCGTTTTATGGGTATACCTGTACAACTGAAGAAGTTCGAGAATAAGCATAAACTTTTACTAATGTTGCAAAGTGTTCTGGTCTTGACTTGATATTTGGTTACATTTCCAGATACCCTCACCACTATTGTTCGAAACTGCACTGAAAAAATAACCCCACCACCTAACCGTAACCCTTACCTTTACCCTAAGCCTTACCTTAACCCTAAACCTTACCTTAACCCTAAACCTTGCCTTAACCCTAACACTAGCTTTAACCCTAACCCTTACCTTAACCCTAACCCTAACCCGGTGGAAAAGGTGGTGGGGGATTCTTTCTCTGAATGAGGCGGTGGGGGTATCAGGAAAAGTACCGATACTTGTTGCTAGGGGAGCATGAGAAGAAGACTTTTGATGGTTGCCCTCTTACGTTTGATTCAAAGTTTCAGTGGCGTATCCAGAAAATTTTCAGAAGATTACAATGCAAGGCGTGTCCCTAGTAAAATTTTAAACCACTTTAAAACTCAAATGGGCTCATAATTCGAAATAATTAAGTACAAGAGTGATCCTTTAGAAGCTAATTACTTCTTGAAATATAGTTAACTCGAGCCTGGTGGGGGCATCGTAGCCCAGTGCCACCCCTTTTAAGTACCCCACTGTCCACGTTTTAGACATAACGTTTGGGGCGGGGAGGCATCATCATATTCTTTGATGATTGCAACTTCAATGTAAGAGATGAGTGCTTAAAACGACCACAGCACGTAAGGCAAAGGCATCGAAGCATAATCCAATTGACATTGGCAAAAATGATTGCATTTACCCACCATAAAACCATAGGATGGATCAAGTCCAAGTTCAAAAAACGTGACCCCCGTAGACATTAATGAATAGTCCATGCCATGCAGCTCTTAAGAAGTTGTTTGTCTGTCATTAAACAGGAAAATTTTTAAAAAAACACTTTCGAAAGGTAACTCCAATAGGCCCTCAGAGTAAGGTTTGTCAGATTCTAGTACTAGATTTTTGTCGCCCTTGATATAAACAAACATGTTGGTATTATTTACTAGTAAAACTTTCAAATATTTGTGAAAGTTGTAGCATCAGCTGTTCTTGTTCGACCAGTTTTTGTCATCATTGAGATTTGTGGGCAGGAAGGTAGGTACGACGTACAACATTGACATTAGGGAAATTGTATTTTCTTGGCATTCTGCCTTCGTTTCAAAAATCTCACAGGTCGTAATGCATTCAGGCGTATCCTGATGAAAGAATAGGGAGGTGCAGTGGGTATGGTGCTTGGAGCTAGTCATGTTGTTGACAATTTCACAAAGAGAAGGGAGAGAAGCGCCTTTTTTGGAGGGCCAAATAGCCGATTTTTCCAAAGGCTACCACCCTAGCCAAAAGGGGGTGAAGTGGGATTAGTGGGCACGCGGCTCTAAATCTTCCCAGATGTCTCGTAAACTACTTGCCCAATCTTTTTGAAACTTACTGACCTATCTTCTAATTTATTCTGGAGTACTTTACAGAAAATTGTTTTCAAAAGTTTTGAAATAATGGTGTCATAATTGTCCATGAGGAAGAGTCAACCCAGACAGTACAAAGCATCAACGGCTTAAAACAGTTAAAATGAACCCGTTTTAAGAGGGTTTTTTTTGTAAATTGCATGTAAAGTAGCTTCTTGTATGCAGTTCTACGTTTAGTACCTCTTATACCTAAAAGTTAAGTTTATACGTTTAGCTAGAAATCGCTGCTCCAACGAAGGATTTTCAAACGATCTTTTCGTACTTATCAACTTCTTGACGCTATTTTGTGATGTCATTATTTCCTATTACAATAATAAAAAAATTTTCTTTAATTAAAATACAAATCAACAAGCCAGGTAAGTTCATCATGCCTGAATGGCAAATTTTTTAGAGTTTTTCGCACTCAAACAGACACAGGCCTACTAGCCCTCTCTCCCCAATAATGGGAATCTCAAAGTACCCCCCCCCCCCCCCCCCCCCCCCCCCCCCCCCCCACCCCCCCTCACCCCCCCCCCCCCCCCCCCCCCCCCCCCCCCCACCCCCCCCCCCCCCCCCCCACCCCAAGTCTGGACAAAATTGATCCATTTGTTTACCGCGCATTTCATAAACGCAGATGAATTGGCACAGGATTTGGCAAGGATGTGACATTGACCAGCTTTGATTGATGTTCTTGATAGACAACAGAGATCATAATGTACCATAGCTTCGACTCATCGCATGTTACCATTTTAGCAGTCAGGATAGTACTAATAGTTTATCACATGTCAGTACCGTGGGACGTACTGCTTCAAATCTGAGGGAACAGGGCTTCAGTTAGTTTTTTGCCGTTTTCTAGCACACCAAATACTAAGATATGTACGTAAGGTTGTATGACCATTACATTCATCGCGTTAGTCAAACTTTTAATTGATCAAACTTCATCCAACAGCTCTTATGATAGAGTTTTGGTTGCAGTATATGATAGGGGTTTGATCACCGATTTCTAAAAAAGCACTGGATGAAACATTTCCCCTGCCCAAGCAAGGTCAGTCGTTGGACGCCATTTTAGCCCCTATCAAACAAAGCTTATAAACAGTGTGAAGTGACATTGCGGACCCTCCCGCGCTTATTTAACTTCTGGAGGTTAGTATTTGTGACCATACTTTTTCGCGGTTAAAAACAATAAGCAGCTTGATCAAGTCTTTTTTAGAGATCAGTGGGTTTGATTCTGAAATGTCGGTGTTGCCTTACCGAATGGGGTATGCGCGTAGCCCTCTCAATTGATCTTCATGGATGTACGATTTTTCCAGTGATGGTCGTTAGGTATGTATTTTGATATGCACAATTAGATTTACGGTCGGATGGATTGTCTAGTTAATTTGCCCCAAACGATTCTGTGAAGAGAACTCAATTGCCAAGTTTGTTGTTTTTAAATAGATTATTGGCCTAAAATTAAACGACTATTGTTATCAAATTTTGGTAACGTCATATTTAGAAGTTCCCGTTATTTATTGTTTAGTCATCCAGTAGCGACAACACGTTCGCAGTTAGTGCACGCGACATAGTTGTGTCGCCGAGTCGTAAAGTTTTAGGATGTATTAATGGCTTGGCGTCGACATTTCTGCAGTGAGAGTGTTACACGCGGTAAAAGATATCAAACATACACGCCTTTAAAATAGAAACGTCCATAAATCGGAGTTATTTTCAATATTTCCGAGGATTTGTAGTTTTAAACTCAATGATCTTCTCAGTTTTTATTAAGTTTCTCCTGTAATATTTATATCGGTTTCAATATCGGATAACTGAGAGGCAAAAAACACTATCGTTTGTAAGGTTGGTCAAGACAAGTGAGATACAGTATCGAATCAATCACAGGTATCGAAGAATGTGTAGAAATACTGAACGTGCTACCGATTTAGTGTCACCAAGGATAACCACTTTTTGTTTGAAGCCTCTTTCGGGGACTGCTACTAAATTATTAGGGGAAGAAACACAACTGCTTATCAGGGGAGAAAAAAATGCATGATGGGTGATTATGATAATGTATGGGCCAATTACTTTACGTCACACATTTTATCTTTTGTTTGTCTTGAGTTGCGTTGAGGAGTTTTCAGTGAATACTCGAAGTTTGAGTTATGATTCTTCATTATGTTCTTGCGTTTCTAACAGAGAGTTTGTTGTGCTTTTTTTCTCGAGCCCCCATCGTTTAGACACGGCACCTTTTTAACAATTCATTTACTTATTGGGGGTCTCTTTCCGAGAGACAGTCACTGAGGAAGTAGGGGAAATGCCACTGGTTATAGGGGGTCTTTTTAGAGAGACTGTCGTCAAATGATTGGGAGAAAAATTATCACTTCTTATTGTGGTCTCTCTCAAGGAGACTTGCTGAGCCATAAAGAGAGGAAATACATTTGCTTACTCGGGGTCTCTTTCCGAGAGACATTAACTGAGTAAGTAGTCAGCCACTGCTTATAGGAGTCTTTTTAGAGAGACTGTCGCCAAATGATTGGGAGAAAAATTATCACTTCTTATTGTGGTCTCTCTCAAGGAGACTTGCTGAGCCATTAAGAGAAGAAATACATTTGCTTATTCGGAGTCTCTTTCATAGAGACCGTCACTTAGTAAGTAGGGGAAATAGCACTTCTTTTGGGAGGTTTCTTTTTGAGAGATCGTCACCAAGTGATAAGAAGAAGAAATATCACCTTATTGTGGTCTCTCTTAAGGAGACTTGCTGAGCCATAAAGAGAAGAAATACATTTGCTTATTCGGGGCCTCTTTCATATATTTCCATTTCTCTTGGGTTTTCTTCAAATTGCTTTATTTGGGATCATTATGTATATGCACAATATACAGCTGTTTTAACAGTATGATAGTGTCTAAAGCAAACCAACCGATCTATTATCACTAAATTTTCGACAGCTTTCTTAATTAAACCTCCTGTAAGGTGAAATACAGAATGTTAGGAGATTGCCTTAGTCAGGTTAATTACTAGTTAGTTAATTTAGTTATTTGTTTATTGAATCACAACCAGGAATCTTTTTAAGGGAAACCTGCCAAGGAATTTTTCATACCTAGAATATGTATATTATATATATTCTAGGTATGAAAAATATTACCAGAAAAGTAAGCCCAACTGCTAAAGACATGAATCAATTTCTGGTTAATTTATTGATGATATGTAGTATTTTCAGGGGAATTTTAAATTGTAGCATGTCTCTCTTTGTTTCATGAATACTGACCCCTAAAAAACGTGACATAAGTTCAGAAGGAGTGAGCAAGCCAAAAGGGAATCAGTAGCGGACAACGTTTCCTTTTATAGAAGACTTCCTTAGGTATTGGAGACATTGCAATTTAGTATTCAGTACTATAACACGTGTTGGTTCCAGTGAGTCTCAGCAAGTCTTTCACAGAGGTAACTTTGAGGTTTTTAGGATCTTTTTAGCTTGTTTGCTGCACTATATCAAAGAGTCTTTTTGTATAGAGTTCAATGTTTTTCTGGCACTTTTCCAGATACCCCCCCCCCCCCGCCTCATTCAGAGACAGAATCCCCCACCACATTTTCCACAGGGTTAGGGTTACGGTTAAGGTTAGGGTTAGGGTTAGGTGGTAGGGTTGTTTTTCT